>JBBPCZ010164162.1:0-17251 GCA_037974445.1 Brycinus macrolepidotus
ACTATATATTTATCACTGTGTACTTAATGTATATGGCTGGGATGACAATAAATCTCTACTTGACTGCTTGACTTGACTTGAATTCCACATTTCTAGGACTGCTATATTTTTTTTTGTTATTGACCACTAAGATAAGAAAATTTTCCTCGAAAAAAATACTCTCAAAAATGTGTCAGGTTTTACTGAATAAGAAGTAACACAATTGACTGACAAGGACAATGTTTTTAATAAATGTACCAAGAAATGGCATTAAAGCTGTTACATTCATGGTGGCTCTGGACCGATCTGGGAATGAAAGAGCATGGCTGCACCAAAGCATGGCTGCTCCCACTCACATTACTCACACGAATTTGAGCTATTTTAAGTCTTTTTGACAAACTGAAGTCACCTTTCAACAGTTGATGACAGGTCATCACTGAAGGAGCTCTCTCTACTGCCTGCAAAAGAAAAAAGGAAAACACGACCTCAAAAATATTGAAAAATACCCTGGTAAACAACAACATGACTGATACTCTAGACTTGCTTCAATCAACAGGTTAAATAAGCATTGCAGTAATTGCAGCATTATACTTACAGATAGAAAAAGACAATGTGTGTCTTTTATACTACATGCAAACAATAAATATTCAATGAGAGTTACAGAGTTACATATGGGAAATGTGACATGTTAAAGTTAAAAGTAATCTGTGGACTTTGAATACAAACAATAAAACTCTGTCTTTGGGATTTATTTTTGATATATTGCTGCCATCTAGTGGCAGTAAGTCATTATAGCATCATTTTCAGCAGGCTGACGCTAATTAAAGTGTTCATAGTTCAAAAGCAGCGCCAGAATTTCAGTACTGGATGATGAGCCAGACACACTCTGTACACATCTGGAGTATGTCTAAAGGAACGTGGGTATGTTTAGTAATAAAGTGGAGCACCTAATGAGATGCCGTTTGTGAAGACAGAGTCGTGTGTATGGTTCCTCACAGGGCTGTGGGATTCGAGGAAGCTGTCGTCCAGCAGGTGACGAGCCTTCTCCTTCGCAGAGAAAGTGGCACTCTTACTCTCTACCACGCCAAACTGGCACATCATACTGAGTGACACAGGGGGAGAGAAGGAAGGAGAGGACGAGAGAGATGTGAAGAAAGAGACACATGACCATATCTAGTGCTCAGTGATATGGATTAAATTTAATATCACAATGTTTTACAGTTTTATGATATGTGATTATTAATATCACGATATTTAAGCTAGAATCCACACTTCTAGGACTATTCTGTTTCTTTTCCTCTTAAAATTACACTGCAGGGAACCTTCCATAGTACCGTAAATCCTGACCAGACACACTTCCAGAAAGAATACTTAAAATTTAATTATGTACAGTGGGTACAGAAATGAATCATCCCCTTTAAAATATTCGCTTTTTATTGCTTTGTAGCCTGAAATGAAGACACACGCAATGAAACATTTTTCCTAAAAAGTACTTGTGAACTCAACCAGGTGTAACTAATCACCTTCTTTGTTGCACACCAAGCTAATTGGCTTCCACCTGTGCTCAGTCGCAATCGATTTGTTTAGCTCAGCATAAAAACATCTATTCCAGGAGCATTCCAGTGTAGCGCAACTTTGTAGTCCAAACAATCCACTATGGGTGGCAATGCACTGTCCAAAGATTTCAGGGATAAATTTGTGGACAGGCACAAGTCAGCAGATGGAAAAAAAAAAAATCAAATGCTTTATCAATCCCTAGGACCACAATAATGCCTTTAATTAAGAAGTGGAGCGTTTGGTACTACTAGGACCCTCCCTGGACCAGGCCGTCCGTCCAGACTGGATATAACAGCGAGGAGGAAACTGTTCACAATGGCTACCAAGAGACCTATGACAACTTTGAAGTAGTCACAGGAATTTATGTCAAAGAGTGGTCACTGTGTGTCCAGTCCCCGTACCTGACCAGTTATCTGTTTTCTGTTTGATAAGCCACAAAGTGACCTACGTGACCTAGGGCAGCTGGTGGCTTAGTGTTTAGGGAGTCGGCCCTGTGACCAGAAGGTTGTGGGTTTGAATCCCAGGACTGCTAGTGGCACCACTGAGGTGCTCTTGAGTAAGGTACCGTCCCCTCACACTGCTCCCCAGGCGTTGTGTCCCTGGCTGCCCACTGCTTCACTTGGTGAATGGGTTAAACGGGTTAAATACAGAGAAAGAATTTTACACTGTTCACACTCTGGTGTGTTCATGTATGACAAATTGACCCTTCTCAAGCATAACAAGGCACTTTGCGGCCTGTCACAGTAAAACATTTGTCCCCATTTCTTTAATGTAATCTACTTACTCTGCCAAAGGTAACGCAGCTTGTCAGGCAGAGAATAGTATTTTTGCACCAACAAGGTGATTCAAAAGAAAATGTAAAGAAATGCCAGGTGGCTCAAGCCTTTTCCACAGTACTGCATCATCAGCAATACCACAACAATTAATAATGTAAATACAGTAAGCACAGAATTCGGAACAGAAGTGTGACTCTATAAGCATTTTTTTTTTCTCATGCATAAATATGTACAAAACTAACTTATTGCCCAGGCTGTGGCTCTTCCTGTGCCGGGCTGGAGGGGGAGTAGGCAGGTGGGCTACAACCGATGTATCAGGACATGTTGGCCTCCGATTATACCTCACTGAGACGGACTCCTCAGAGGGTCCTGATGCACACACACACACACAAACAGATACACACACAAAAAGCTGCAATCATCAGTGACCATCTTTTTCCACAAATAATATTTAAAACAGCAGGAAAACGGTTTAAAACTGTTCAGCTACTGTTTCACAATTTTAAAAAGCTTTGCTATGCAACCCTACACCACTCAGGCTGCGGCACCACCCTTCCAACAGCTTTTCTTGTTTTCTTCCCCTTTAATTCAAAATGTGTGTATAGGGGCCTCATTTTGGAACCCACTCCTCGATTACTTTGTCAAAACAAATAGCAAAAATGCCACATGTATCCAATTAAGTTCTAACTATTTAACTAATGACAAAGAACAGATATTCAAGTAGCTACTTTTGTAATTCAGCAGGTAGAAGGTAGGACAGCCTCCCAAACTGGCCTTAACCTCATTATCCATTGACACAACAACATCTTTTAGCATGTGAACAGTAAACACAGAGCATCGGCTGCTGACAGAGCCAGTTTGTTCCCTGCAGTCATGTCTGATACCTTTTTTCATTGCACAGTAAAACCAGAAAAGTGTTTGTGGCGTTGCAGCCAGTAGGCATTTGATAATTAGCCTGAAGTTCCAAACCCCCCACTGTCTTTAACAGCCGGGATGTCAGAGCCCATGCGGAGTGCTGTGTGCCCCAAACTTAAACGGAAACAGATCTTTCCTCTCAATTAGCACATGCAAGCATGCACCACTTCTGACCACAACCACCAGTGACTCCATCATTATAGCCTCTTCAAATGCGCCAGACACACATGGCAGGAAAAAGATGCTACTGACTTAAAGGCTAAACTGGGATTTTGGGTAAGTGGGGAAATACTGAGGCGTCTGTTAGAACAGAGGCATTTTAATAACGCTAATAATAATAATTTTAATAACACTTCTCCTACACTTCTCAAGAACTTCAAACAATATCCTGCAGCTAGAACCTGAGTGTCATCTATAGTTTTTGCAGCCCACCATATGGTCAGAAGGTTATGGTTGTGAGTGTATTGTTTACATGTGATGCAGTAAAATACTGAGCTTTTATTTTCACATTATGTATCAAATCTCCAATCGGTTTTCTTGCTCTCAGCATCAATCAGTTTTAAAGAGTTTGACCAAGGTTATGTTTGTGACATGGAGTTTGAGAATGAGCAAATGGACTGTAGTAACTAGGGTTGGACTGAATTTGTGGGTCAAACCCCCATTGCAAATTAGGTTTGTTGGCAAAAACAACAAACTTTCAAACTATTCAACAGAAAATGCCACTTATATATACACATTTACATTATTATATGTAAAAATGTTCATTTATTATACATACAGGCTTTCTTCACTTCTCTAATTTAGGCATAATGCAGCTGGTTTGCATTGTTAACATTCTAGTAAAACAATAAGCCACAGAACTGAATAAGAATATGAATTTAAGTTATTTCCTGCACTATTGATTACTACTGATGTGTCGGTGCACTACATTATTTGTTGTGATTACTGGCTGTAAAAACTGGAATATTTACCCATTTACAAGTGAACAATATACTGTATTGTGTGTAACATTATGTAGTTCTCAAACTCAGGTTCTCTGGGACCCTCAGTCTAGACCTTTGCTCCACCAAAACCGAAACACAGTTAAAAGAGAACCAGGTCCTAGATCAGCCTCTATTCACCATGAAAGTAAATGTGTCATATTTACCACCCTCACTAAATATCCAATTGTATTACCCAAAAATATAACAAAAATGTGCTCAATTACCTGTACGGTCACAATTTTCAATATTTTTGGTTAAAATGCTTAACTTTTGGTCTCATCTTATGATTGTGACTGGACTGTTAGTCCAGAGATTTGAAAAGTGGCCCTTAAACACATCAAAAAAATGAGTTTGACAATCTTAAATAAAACATGCTACATGGTTTTCCTGGATGTAACTACTGACATCACCATTCAGCTCAGGAAAAACCACAGAACTTCTCAAAAAAACAATGTATGAGCCCGGCTTGCCTTAGCATCCTCCTCCAAGCAGACCACAGATGTTACAACCGTAAACCCCTCAACATGACTGCAATTCAATCACCATCACAATGAACTAAACAGAGGAAGATGGTTAATTGCTTTTCCTCTCCAAGGATTTATGAGTTGTACTCTTTGATCGATTAAAAAAAAAAAAAGACAGCAGCGGTTCATCTCACTGGAAGTGAAAATGTAAATAAGACTTCACCATCTGCCACACACTGAGGGGATTTAAATCACGTCAATTTGTCTTTCTCAAAACATCTCCAAAATACGTCTTCCAAGCATTCTTTAAATCACAGAAGAGTCTCTCAACAAAGGTGGATCAGATTGGCGACCAAGACATCGTTCTATAGGGCAATGTTAATAAGCCATGGTTCCCTGAGGAAAACTTGAATTAAGGTAAATAGTTCTGTACCTCCAAGGTCTTCTTTGGAAGACACCAGGCGAGGTGAGCTGTTCCCTGGTTCAATCCTGAGAGACAGCCTGAGGGAAAGAAAGTGTAAACAGGGAGTTTAACACAGGAAAAGGTCCAGAACTTTGTCAAAAGGTATGATACAGCACATGCCTTACACTTCTCCTACACTTCTCGAGAACTTCTTACAATATCCTGCAGCTAGGACCTGAGTGTCATCTATAGTTTTTGCAGCCCACCATATGGTCAGAAGGCTATGGCTGTGAGTGTATTGTTTACATGTGATGCAGTAGTAGTCAGACAGCTGAGATGCAGTAAAATACTGAGCTTTTATTTCCACATTATGTATCAAATCTCCAAACAGTTTTCTTGCTCTCAGCATCAATCAGTTTAAAAAAAGTTTGACCAAGGTTATTTTGTGACATGGAGTTTAAGAATGTGCAAATGGACTGTAGTAACTAGGGATGGACTGAATTTGTGGGTCAGTACAATAACTGATAATTAAGACCTTGTTGGATACCATTACCACTAAAAGCAAGACATATATATATATATATATATATATATATATATGGCTGCACTCAAAATTATTGAACCCCCAATGCAAATTGGGTTTGGTGGCAAAAACGACAAACTTTCAAACAATTTAAATAGTTCAACACAACTAATTGGTGGTTCAACAGAAACATTCAACAGAAAATGCCACTTATGCCACATTATTACATGTAAAAATGTTCATCTATTATACATAGAGGCTTTCTTCACTTCAATGACAAAAATCTGTTACACAATCACAATTGTTTTAAAGTGTACTATAGGTGTCTATATCCAGATGCACTGACTAATCATTAACCTTGTGTTTTAATTGAACCAGAAGAACTGAGTATAAAAGCATAATGGAAGTGATGGTTGTGGACCTAAGAAGTATGACAGCAGGAAGTAGAGTGCAGGCTTTCCCTGTAAACCACAGAAGAGGTCAGACGCTGACGACATGCCTCCAAAAGAAAAACCACACCGACCTCCTGCACGCCAGTCCCCCGTCCCTGCCAATTCGGTTTTCTCTTTCTGTGCACTTTGGAGAGACAGTCTTCACAAGAAAGACCCATCAGTTCCAGTCAAATCAAGTAGATTTATTGTCATTTCAACTAAATATGCAGTGAAACAATTCCAGGCTAACACCCCACAAAACAAGTTCAAGAAAGCGTTCTTCTGTTTCATTGGACAAACTTTTTTGGAGGCTTATGCTATGAGTATGATTTTGCAAAATAGTAGAAAATTCCACAATAAGCCCATACTCCTAAAAGGCAATGTGCACTTTTAATGTGGAAAATACTAACTGGAGTAGTTAAACAAAACTTTGCTCATCTCATCTAACAAATAAACGCAGTCTGTTATCATGAGGGTTTTTTTTTTTAGATTTGTGATATATTTGTGAGATTTTTTTGTGTCCAAGTGTCCTGATGTCAAAGCAAAGTCACCATAAAAAAACTGGCTGAAACATGGCACATTTTTTCAAAAGTTTTTAAATCAATCAACTTTTTGTATTTTAAAAGAGAAAAGAGCATGTAATTTAATAATAAGAACAATCACTAAAACAGAAAAGTCCCCATAAGATGTTATGTTTATTTAGATGGATCTCATTGGAAGCTTTTTTTATTTATTCTCAGTAATTCTATAATATATATTCCTAATTTTAAAGTGTTGAATAAAAATGCACGAAATAGGGGGATAAAAAAGAATATTATATTTTAAAATATTAATAATAGTTCTTTCTTTACTGTCATTCATGGGTCAGTTAAACATCAAGAAAGAAAAAAACATGACATGGAAAAATATATAAGAACTCTTGAAATGACGATTTCCATATATAAGATTAAAAAAACACCTACAATAGGACCAAATAAACAGAAATCAATGAAACTGGGAAGTTCATAACTCCTTAGGTTGTTTTTAGAAATGACTAGATTGTTTATGAGGCTGGAGTATCTGAAACCACTGCCACAATAAAAAAAAAAAAAAAAAAACGTTTCAGAGAGACAGGGCCACAGAGTACAGCTGGAAGTGAGCTCTGAACATTGGACCGGAGAGAGGAAGTGGGAAAAGCCTTCACTGCAGATGATGTCATCCAATGAAAACATCCATTCTAACCTTGGTGAAGTTCAGAATTTACAGTTAACATTCAATACTTAGTTTGATTTATTGATCCTTCAATAAATAGAATTTAACAAATTTGTGCACTGAAGTCCAGGACCAAACTTGTGATCATCTAACCATATTCTTCTAACCAAAATATTATTCACTTAAAAAAAACCAGATCAACAGTTTTAAACAATTTTCATGACTTCCTAAGACTTTTGCACAATGCTTTACTTCTGGTGCTAAACATGACATTATGTTCAAGAGTACAGAGAAAAAGAACTGCAGCATAAACCCTAGAACAAATCTGAGCTTCTGCAGCTGTAGCCAACAAATGAGGAGCTTGGTTAAACTGTGGCCAAATGAACCCACGAGTCCCAGTATTTAGTAACACTGCAGAAACAGGCTAAAATATAAGAATATCTTCACAGACATATGGTTCTGTGTAGAAGGAATTCAGAGTTTTAGATCTTTAAATGTTTCTAGACCGTCGTTAAATGTCCATATTCAGTACCTCTTGAGCTCTTCTTTAACATATACATCAGCCAAAACATTAAAACCACCAACGGGTGAGTAGTATTGATTATCTTGTTACAATGACACCTGTAATATATTAGGCAGCAAGTGAACAGTCTCTTCTGTTCGATGTGTTGGAAGCAGGAAAAATGGGTGAGTGTAAGGATTTAGATAGACGACTTGGTCAGAGCATCTCCAAAATAGCAGGTCTAGTAGGTTTTATCTGGTATGAAGTGGTTGTGACCTACCAAAAGTGGTCCAAGGAAGGAGCAGAAGCTTGCATGTGTGGTCAGGTCCCACAGAAGAGCTATTGTATCACACGAGTTAATGCTGCCTATGGTAGAAAGGTGTCAGAACACACAATGCAGGACTGCGTAGCTGCAGACTGGTCAGAGTGCCCATGCCAACCACTGTCTATCACCAAAAGTGCCTACAGTGGGCACGTGAGGATCAGAACTGAAGCATAGGACAATGGAAGAAGTTGACCTGGTCTGATGAATCACATAATCTTTTACGTCTCGGCCGGGTACACGTGTGACACTTACCTGGGGAAGAGATGGCACCAGGATGCACTATGGCAAGAAGGCAAGCTGGCAGATGCAATGTTCTGTCAGGAAACCTTGGGTCCATTAATGTAGAAGTTACTTTGACAGGTACCACCTACCTAAATATTGTTGCAGACCAAGTACACCCCTTCATGGCAACAGTATTCCCAGTGGTCTCTCTCAACTGGACTGAGTATCTGTGGGATGTACTGAATAAACTATTCCAATCCATGGAGACCCAGCCTCACAAATTACAGGACTTAAAGGATCTGCTGCTAACATATTGATGCCAGAGATGTGGCAGCAGAAGAGGGACCTACACAACATTAGGAAGGAGGCTTTAAACGGTGGGGCCTCCATGCCATGCCATAACTGCACCCACAATTTTAATGCACATTTACAATCACAATTTTAATGCATCTTAGATATTAGACACTCACACACACTACATTTACAGGCAGGTACACACGCACGCTCACTGGGGTCAGGGGGGTGATAGGGGCCAAGTCCCCCACCTATGCCTCCATCCCTGGTCCTACATGAGGACTGGGGGTGTTACGTGAGATCTTGGCAGGAGAGAGCGGCCTCCCCTAATGGGTGGTTGGCTGGGTGGAGGCCTCAGCCCTGCTGTAGCAGGATGGGGCCCTGGTAGGTGGTCCAGGGAATTCTGGGACACTCCGGGCCCATCTGGAGGGCCGATCTTGGCCCAGGCCAGGGGACCTCCTTCACCTGGGCTACTGGGGGTCCACTTCCCGGTGGGAGGGGTGCTCCATCTATGGGCCTTCCTCTAATCATCCCACAGAGTCAGTGGGATGACCAGCCGGGTCGCTGCGGCAGGCTCAGATCCGCCCTACTGGGGGACGGGCCCGGGGGGCCTGGATCTCACCGGTGCATGGATGGCCCTCTGCCAGGGGCGGGGGGGCAGGCCTTTTGTCGTCAGGGCCCCGCGGCCCTGGACCTGACCTGCGCCGTGTGAGTGGTCGCAGAAGGTCTAGGGGATTCCCTACCCACCCCCACTCTGCGGACCTCTTTGTACGGGGGGCAGGACCATCTTCCTGGTCCTCTATGGGCTCCCTTTTGGGGTTGGGCGGGTGGCTGTCTCTGGGACATGTGGCCGGGGATCCTTGTGTCTTGTGCCCTCGCGGGGGTGGGGTGCTCCTGCGCCCGCAGCAGCGTTAACTACCCTCCACTTCCAGTGACAAACCGGTTTACACTTAGACACACATACAAGGGCCCAGAAAATATTATGAATTTTGTTATTTTGATTCGTTATGTAAAATTTGTATTCTGAAGTTTTTTTTTTAAGGCTATAGAAACATAGAATTTCGATTTGTGTTATAAAATGTGTGTCTTGTTTATGTTTTTTTTTTTTTTTCTCTTCTCTTCACTGTCTTTTTCTTCTTCACTGCGGGGGGAGGGGTAAGCTCGGAGCGGCTTTCATGTTTGTAAAATAAAATCACAAATTAAAAATAAAGTTGTCCTCCGAAGAGGGAGGGTGGTGGCGGGACAAAAAAAAAAAAAAAAAAAAAGGAAGGAGGCTTTAATGTTATGGCTGACATTAAATTCTTGACTGATGCTGTTGCTGCTGGAATACTGATACTGACCGTAGTTACAGGACACTTGCAGGTCGGAGATGATACGAAGGAGATTGTTCATTTGATTGGTTCTCTGTATATAAGTGTAGTTCTGTTCTTGTTAACTTTTCCCAGTCTATCCCTAAGTACAGAACATTTTTACCCATGCTTTCCTCCAATGTATATTTCCTATGGATTGTATTTTTTTCTGACATGATTTGCAGTTCATACTGGAGTTTTGGAGAACATACGTGTAATTGTCATCTTCCACAAACTTCTGTAGCTCCTCAATGTAGCGCACTGACATCAAGTATTTCTGCACATGTGGTAATGTCAGCAGGTAATCTGTAGGGGAATGTGAGAAAGCTCTCAATACATTTAGCAGTTATGGTTAATGGAGAAAGGAAAAATATTTACATTTTTATATTTATTTTTTCTTTAGATAAAAAAGCAGACATTTATAAATCAAAAATAAAAAAAGTCTTTATATGAATCATGAAGATAAATTAAAAATATTGTGTAAAAGTCCCCAAAAAACATCAAAGATGAAACGAATTATTTTGAATCTTAATGGATTCCTATTGTGGATTTAGTATAACAATCCTCACACTATATTTTTTGTCCCAGTCATTAATAATATACTGGACAAACCCAAATGTACCCAGTAAAAGACTTCTAAGGTGAAAGACGCTTATCCAGAATGTGCTGAATATTTAATTCTTGACTGATGCTGTTGCTGCTGGAATACTGATACTGACCGTAGTTACAGGACACTTGCAGGTCGGAGATGATACGAAGGAGATTGTTCATTTGATTGGTTCTCTGTTCTGTCTCGATGATGCTGTCAGTGGCTGGGTAGGCAGAGTCGATGTAGGTCATATCAAACAGGTAAATTCCTGAGAAGTAAACAGACAGAGAAAGAGTAACAGATGATTCTTTCTTTATTTACTTCTTTCTTGGGGAAACAGCCAAAAGAGTGAGTTTTCAGATCGAAAGCTGTAATTCAAGGCATCATATTCATTCAGATATAAAGGCTTGGATACATTGACAGAATAAAGAAAAGGGAGTAGGTAGAGAAAGCAGCAGATAGAGAAAGTAAAACTGACCGGATGAAATACTACTAATAATGACAGCTTTAGTTTTTATTTTTATACACGCAATGCAGCTCAAAGTGCTTCACAGCTTCACTTAATCTTCACAGGGATCAAAACATTTAGAATGATAAAACAAGAAAGGACAAAGAAGAAAAATTTAATTGTCAATAAAAAAAATAAAACAACCAAACAAAACAGAAACAGAAGACAGAATAAAATACAGATTTAATAAAACACATTAAAAATTCACTAAATTAGCTAGCTAAAGGTGTAGGCAAAGACTGATTTATCTGCTAAGGCACATGTAAAAGTATTTGCATCTAGGGGCAGAGAAGTGGTTCATGTGTAAGCATAGCTCGCAGAAGCTATACTTACATATGTACACAACTGTACCCTACACACATGGGGAAGTTTGAGTATCAGCTGAAAGAAGGTGTAACATTCAAAATATTTACATGACTTCAAAATATTCTGAAAACAGAGAATTGATTATTAATTTTTGGAGGGTAAAGTGCAAGATTCTCTGTACATTCTGGTTTGGACACTGCTCCATAGTGCATATGTGTGTGTCCTGTAAAGGAAGATGACGTAGCAGGTCATCAGATCTCCAGAGCTTGATGGCCAGAAGTGTTATCATCTAATTTAGATCTGATTCTGGGTAGAACTAGAACATCAGTGCATTAGTAAACTGGTCCAGTCTATGCGATTTGAGGACATTTTTTACTCAATTTTCTCACCAAGAGTGAGGCCAGTTATGCTCTCTTGGACACCTGGCTGCAATTGATACAAATAAGGCACTTAGCCTGGAACACCTCCATCTTTTCCTCGATAGTGATGGTGGACTTCTACCACACCAAGCCACACAGGAGAACACTAAGGAAACTGCTTCTGAAGATACTGATCTTCGTGTGGATGCTGAGGCCAGTGGCTCTCCAAATGGGTTTTAGAATGGAGAATGCTTGATTTGCTTTACTGATCCTGGTGTTGACCTCCTAGTTGTTGACCTGTTATCACATTACTGCCCAAGTAGACAAAATCTTGTACGTTCTTTAGTGGCTTATTGCTCACATGCGTCTTGATGTTGATCTTGAATCAAATAGTGCTGGCTGTCTCACTTCTGCCTTCAACATCTTGGGAAACGCACCATCCTTTCCAGAAGTCTTACCATTCTTGAAGTTGTGGATGGCTTGCCTGACCTCTATGGTGATGTCTCCCATGTTGATGTTCAGGTCCTCTTGTGCCTCAGTGATGTCAGTACATGCTAGCAAATCTGGCCAGTTCAGGATCTTCAGGACCTTTACGTTTAGACTGTTTTCTTTGTATGTTTTCTCTCCTCTGTGGCTTTCATTTTGTTGACATATACCCATTCGGACCCACTGCTCTTCCTGAAACTTATAGTCTCTTCTGCTGTTTCATTCATGGCTTTGTTGAAGTATTCAGTGCTGCATCATCTTGAAAGACACTGAATTGATTCTTCAGAGCAATGCTGAATTTCTTCTTTATTGCCGGGTCTTTCATGTTTTTGCTTTACTAAGCTTAAGAGTCAGCTTCCACGCTAGTAGGTTGTGGTCACTACCAACATCAGCATACAACTTGAAAGGAGTGCCATCATCTGCTCTAGATGACATCAGGTGACGTCAAGTTCAGTTTATAAATTGTCTTGTGAAGACCCCAACAAACAGGTCAATTTCCTCACAAAGACTGATGAGTCATTCAACGTTGTTAGTGGGGTTTCTGAGTCCATGCCATCCTAAGATTCTCTCTCTGTTTTGTTGTTGCTTCCAATCCTTGTGTTGAAATTTCCCATCAGGAGAAGGACGCTGTGCCTTATTCCCCCTCATCAGCATCATTTATGGGCATGTAGACCACTACACTGAAGAACTTGGCATAATTGAAATTCACAAAGAGCAGACATTTGGGCTTCCACTACAGCAGAGTGCTGACATGCCAATCAATGATGACAACAGCTCTGCCCTCGTGGTTGTTATCTTGTCTTCCTGACCAGATGATAACTTCCCCGGTGTTCAGGCTCTGCTTCCCTATCTAAGTCCAGAATACCTCAATGACTCCAAACAAGCTCAAACTGTACATGTCTTTCACAGTTAAATTTTTTAGCTTAGAGCAAGGTCCGCACATTCCCACATTCAGTTCACGTGTGTTGTTTCAGCATCAGGAGGTCCTGGGGATGTCCCCTTCCATCATAAGTCCAGTTGTGTGGTCTGTTTCCCATCCTCTGTCATGTGAAATTGTTTCCCTTGCTGTCATTTCCATAGCATGAATGTTTTTATAGGGTGAGGCTGCTCGACTCGCCCAACAGTCCTTCTTTCTCATCCAGGCTTGGGATCGGCACTGGCTCAGCCCCAAGACACGAACCTGCACTCTTCTTCATCATCAGGTGAGGCTCAGCCTTGCACATCAATGTATACAATTTTACAGTCATTCTTAATAATTCAAAAAATGACTAAAACAGAGAGTGAGAGAGAGAGAGAGAGAAAGAGAAAAAGAGAGAGAGATAGAGAGAGAGAGAGAGAGAGAGAGAAAGAGAAAAAGAGAGGGGGGAGAGAGAGAAAGAGAGAGAGAAGGAGAGAGAGAGAGAGAGAGAGAGAAAGAGAAAAAGAGAGAGAGATAGAGAGAGAGAGAGAGAGAGAGAGAGAAAGAGAAAGAGAGAGAGGGGGGAGAGAGAGAGAAAGAGAAAGAGAGAGAGAAGGAGAGAGAGAGAGAGAGAGAGAGAGAGAGAGAAAGAGGGAGGGAGACGAGAATGTCATGAACGTAAAAATGTTGTTCACTACCCCTTCGACAAAAGATTACTCTCCCAATCAACAAAAAAAAAAATCACTTTAGATTCACACACACACAAGCCCACTGTTTTTTTGTTTTTTTTTTGAATGATAAATGTGAATAGTGTTTCTACTCACTCCCTAATGGCTGAATGATATATTTCCAAATCTCTGGCATTAATTGACAATCATTTCTGGGAACAAATTAGTTTATTTATATACTGTAAATTTTTTCTAATCCTGTTGCTGCTACTTGCTATTTTTGCACAATAATTTATTGCTGTAACAATCTCCCTGTCCTTTCCCTGTTTTTTGGCTTTTGTAATGTTCTGTTTTCCTCATTTTCTTGTCTGTTGTTTACATTCTCCATGTGCCTTTGTTCACCTGTTTTTTTGGTCTTAGCCCCACCTTAGCCCCGCCCCCTTGTTCACCTGTGTCTTCTTCCTGTCTTCTCCCCAGCCCCGGTGTTTCTCATTTGTTTAGTTAGTATATATATAACCCCTGTTTTGAGTCTAGTTTTGTTGGTTCTTGGTATTTTTGCTTTGTGTTTTTGCCCACCTTGTGTTCGTGTTTATGCATTTTACTCCCATCTCTTTTTGCTTTATTTTGTTTCATTTTATTAGTCCCAGTGTTAGTTCAGGGTTCCGTTAGTTTGTTGTTCTTTTGTTAATAAAGTCCTGTTCGGGAATACATCCTTCGCCATGCTCAATATATCCAACTGCGGTCTACTTCAATCTTTGCAATTTGCACTTTTTGCACATTTAACGACTCTGCTGCTAGAATACAATACGTCACAATACTGTATACACTCACACTAGAACTGTTACTGCTCCCTCTGGTTGCACTGTATGTTGTCTTGTTCTGTATATTATTGTACTGTTGCTCTTGTTGTCTTTTTGCACTCTCTCTGTAGTCCTGTCCTGCACTTTGGAATCTTGTGCTGTTCTATTTTTTGCACTTTATTCTGCCCCACGGTCCTCAAGAAACGTTGTCTTATTTCGCTGTGTATTGTGTATATGATTAAAAAACACATATGTGGGTTGACTTGACTTTAACTTGATGAACTAACCACAGTTGAGCTATATGACAGGATTTTTCACTGGAAAAATAGAAAATTCCGGGATGGATCTCATGTTTTCTTGTTTAATCACCTATGAGACTCAAGTTACAACCTAATAAAACTTCTTTCCAACGGAAAAAAACAAAAAAAAAAACAGAAAAAACCCATAATCGTGCCAAAGGACATACCTTAATTTCAGAAGTGCCAAAAGCACACACACACCCAGCTAATGCCTGACCAAATGTCAAGAGAAGCATTTAGGCCAACTATGTGTGTAACTGATTCCAATCCCATATGACATACAGCTTACAATGTTTTTAGACACCTCAGTATGTAAAGTTTCATAGATGAGTTCCAGTATTTTAAAATCAACTTTTAATCCAAAGAGATGCAAGCACTGGAGTGCTCACCGTGTCCCCACTATGTCTAGTCTTCGTAAAAAAAAGAGTTGCTATATTTTGGATTAACTGAAGCTGAGGCAGATCTCCTTGACAACTTAAATAAAGAATTACAACAGTCTAAGCCTGATCAAGACTGAAAGGACAAGGCATGTCTAATTTTAACTAGGGTTGTCAAACCATTAAAATAAAGTGGCTCCTTATAGTCACGCGTGAACACACCACACCACACAGTGTGAACAGTGTGAAATTCTCTCTCTGCATTTAACCCATTCACCAAGTGAAGCAGGGGGCTGCCACCAGTCGGGGGCGCCTGAGGAGCAGTGTGTGGGGACGGTACCTTGCTCAAGGGTGCCTCAGTAGTACCACTAGCAGTCCTGGGATTCGAACCCGCAACCTTCTGGTCGCAGGGGCAACTCCCTAACCACTAGGCCACAAGCTACCAAAAATAAATGATCAGTGTTAATGTATCACATCCGTTTTATTTGCTTAAATTTGACCATAAAGATTTTTTTTTACTTAAAAAGCAGAACATTTTGTTATATGACTGGCCAAAAAAGCTTCATCAGAATGTATTTATTAATTTCAGCAATTCAATAACATTATTTACATCCCTGAAAATGAATATCTTGTGATTTCCACAGGGTGAATGCAGTTTTCATCACCAACATACAGTGAGCCATAGCGGCTGCATTCCAACCAATGAGTAAACTTTACATACAGTCAAGTTTTCTTTCACTTACATTCACAGTGAAGGCTCGCGAGGGGAGCTATAACTTTAGTTAGTTTGCTACTTCTTGATTAAACCCCCTTAAATCTAACTACACTTCTAGTACAGCATATGCATTTAACAGAAACTTGGAAAGCAGTTTAAATTGTCTGGCTGTCTTCTGGGAAAGGCTGAAAAAACACTGAAACATATATGTATGAGAGGTCAGTGGTACAAACCTGAGCTCACAGAGAAAAAGTGAAATGGGACAGAACATCTTTAAACTGTTTAAAACAGTTTTACTCACTAGAAAAGCATTTCAGTCTAATTTGATTTATTAAAGTGGCTAACCATCAAATGAGCCACTGAGCATTAGGGCTTTCTCCCAGTAACATAACTTGAAAACCACGGCAAAAATACAGGAAAGGCTGAAGCCATTATTTCAAAGTTGATGACTCGTATTGGCACAGCAAAAATAATTAGAAATAATTACATATCTAACTTAAGTCAGGTTTATTTTAGGCTTTTGAGACAGGATTCTGGAATAAATTGAAAAAGAGTTGGCCTTCCTAGAAATGAATGCACTTCTGGTTGGTTTCCGGAAAGGCCTTGCATTCTGCAGAGGGTGAGAGAGAGAGAGAGAGAGAGAGAGAGAGAGAGAGAGAGAGAAAGAGGGAGGAAGAGAAACATAAAAGAGAAAGAGTGATCACAAGAGAGTGAGAGTGCAAGATAGACAGGGCAAAAGAGAGAGAGAGAGAGAAAGAGAAAGCATGTGAGAGAGTACATTTTGCAAGGAGAGAAGAATGAGAGAGAGTGCTGGTAAAAAAAGACTCAACTTCTGTTAATTCTTCACAACTTCTGTTAATTCTTCTAATCAAAGTAGTCCAACTCCTCCCTATTCTCCTCTCAACTGTAGAAGTTCTGACATTCCCAGTCTTCAGCACCATACAAGTTCACTTAAAAATACACAGTCAGCCCCATCTCAGCTGGATCAGAGGTTGAAGTCCTATTGGTCTTATTTAAATATACCATCTGCTATTGTTGTACGACGATCTATATCTTTTACTGAAACAATTCTTACCCTTTTAAGTGCTCTTTTTGCCTGCTCTTGTAAATTGAGCTCTTCTTTTTCCTCCAGTAATACTCTCTCGCTCTGCTTTATTTTATTCTACTGTTTCTCCTTTTACTTCTTCTATTTTCCAATGGAGTGGTGGTCAGCTACTGTTACTGTACGAGTACTGTGATAATTATCATTCTGACAACACACATACACACACACACACACACACACACACACACACACACACACACACACACACACACACACACACACATATA
>JBBPCZ010164193.1:0-17249 GCA_037974445.1 Brycinus macrolepidotus
AGAGAGAGAGAGAGAGAGAGAGAGAGAGAGAGAGAGAGAGAGAGAGAGAGAGAGAGAAAGAAAATATATGGAGAGGAAGATGGAGGTGGGATGTAATGCAGTGTAATGCCCAGAAAAATAAAATTATGGGAGAGGGTAATAAAATGGTACAGTAAAGAATAATGATGGCCAGCAGCCATGGTCAGTAAGGAGAAAGTCAGAGGAGACATGGAAGGGGAGACAGGGGAAATGTCAAGAAAGAGAGGAGAGAAAAAAAGAAAAGGGAAACAGCAAATTAAAATCAAAGAAAATCAACAGGGAAACACAGTATTATAGCATGCATTTAATTTAGCAAAAATATGTTAAAAAAAAAAAGAACTCAAGATCAATTCACAAGGAACACCTTCAGTGTTAGTACAAACAAAATCAGCGATGCCAAAAACAGGGGATCGGCAATTAAGCTCCAATACATGTTGTTCTCCGCAGTCACTAATTGTTTTAATGTCTGGTGATTGGAATGAAATACAAGAGCAGCAGTTCATCATTATATGAAATCCAAATGGACTTCAGTAAACTGAGGAATGTTTGTTTCAATGCCAGAACGCTCGACAGGAGTAAAGAGAAATAAAATGAGAAATTGAAGCCAATGAGTTTTGACATATAATTTGCGACTGAGCAATAAAACATTATAGCAACGCCGGCCTTTTAGATTTTAGGCACCATAATGTAATATAAACTGATATTTCATAATGCATGCTGTAATTACATGATTGTTATCACGGTTTTTACAATGTAACATTGTGACAGTGCTGTGTTTATGATCTTAGAGCATTTTTCAACTGAATTATGTGCACTGTAAATAATATTTTGAAAATTTCTGTCATATCTCGTAGGCCACGTCACCCAGGCCTACGAGTATGCTGCAAAATAGGCTCATATTTCTTAAGCCTAGATGGGAGAGCGATGTAGCTGGGTCAGCAAACTGAAGCCCTTTCATCAAAAGTGTCAGATGAGTGATTAATTTATTCTGACAAGGGAGGCAGCTGATTGGTCAGAGAAGACGAGCCATGCTGGAGTAAACATGCCGACATGGTCAGAAGGAAAATGGCAAGGATGAGGGGGACGTTCAGGATGTTCACCCACGCGCGCATACAGGATACAGATGGCACTTCTAAGCTACATCGTCTTAACAGTTTTCTCACTACATGCCTTTGCATACAAGAATCAAGGCTGAAAACAAATGTGTGCGTTTGATAACTGAAACAAAATGAAGGCTCAGCAAAACAACACTGTCTCTCCATGGGCAATCGCACACAAGACAGCAGGCACTGCAGGTTATTTTTCTCAGGGAAGAAGGATGCAATAATGAGTTATCAATAACCCTGACAACTCAAAATAACTGGTCAAATATCGAATGTGCAGCACTCGAATTTTGCCTGAATTTCTTGCATAAAAATGATCATTTTGTGTTAATGAAAACAATAGTCCACGATTCTTCATGAATGAAAATGGGTTATTAGCCTGCTGAAGGAAAAAAAGTTAAGGGATGTAATTTGCATGAGACAAACTTGACTTACATCTCCAATATGTATATATATTTAAAGTGCATAACATTTTATACTCGCTGTAATAAAAATAGTTAATGCTGTCAAAAGTTGATGTGAGATTTCCTCTGGGTCAATTTCTCACATGTAAAACTGATAATAATAATAATAATAATAAAAATAATAATAATAATAATAATAAGTGTAACATTACCATGAAAAAAACAGCTTACAAGGTAGTACATGTTAAACTAGCTGTTCATTGTTCTTACTCCTTGTAGTGGGGCTGTAAATATGTATATTATTTTACTTAATGTGCCACAGACATGACTGAGAACTCTGAAGTAAGCCAGTGCAGCTAGGCTCACCATGAGAGCTGAGGTTAGAAAAGATATTTCTCTGTTCTCAGTGTTACCTCGACAAGTCAACATGTTCCCACATCATCCACTCAGCAGAAAATGTTTTGCAGAAGACTGCTCCTAAACTGTTAAACTGTAGGGTTGAGCATCAGCTCATCTGTTGACCTAACCCACAGTAGCTAAATGATTTCATTTCAGTTCTGAAAGCTCAATTTTCTAAATTTTGCTTCCTTTGTGCTGCTGAATTTGTAGTGCAGCCCTGTTGGACAGATGACTGATAAATGTTACAGTAGTTCCCAAACTTAAAATGGTCGCCATTCAGAATGTAGTACAGTGCCTAAAGAAGCACAGAGTGATCTTTTTCATTCCAAGTAATATAGCTAAATTATTTCCATTGGAAAACATCTTCCTACAGCACATTTAGGCAAAGATTCCAGCTAATAACTCAACTTTTGACAGCGACAACTATTTTTGTTACACTGGGCAGAGATTAAGCCTAGTCCTGGACTACATGGCGTTTTGACAGGAAATGTTCCAAATATAGTCCATGGCTAGCCTTAATCCTTGTTTAGGAAATTGGGCCTACATAATACATGGATGGGCTTTCCAAGCAAGAATACTACTCAATATTTGCAAGAATCCACAACAGAATCAGATTACATATAATTACGTGCTACACAGCGTTTACCTAGTAAAACAACCTAGACCTGAAGTAATACATATTGCTTCTTCTTTTATTGTTCAGTGGTGGTTGGCAAACAGTGTCTAGGCACATTATTGCCTTCTGGAAGTAGTAAGGCACCAGTGAAACAAGGGGAAATATAAAGTTTAGGACAAGATGAACTGCATAAACTTTTCGATTTTTTTATAATTTTATGACTATTTGAACATTCAAAAATCATGACCCATTCCCAACATGTGCTTTCAAAGAGAAATTGACTGTGCAGTGGCTAAAGAAATAACAGGAGTTTTTAAAGCAGCTTCCAGCAGCGGGATCTCTCTCTGCTGTGTGTGCAATGAACTTCTGTAACTTTTTATTAGACAACAGGCTTTCAGTTTTTGTTCATTCATACGGTGTGCAGTCAGGATCTCAGAGATATGCTCATGGTGAGTGAAGACATTGCTTCACCACAGAACTCAGACACAAACTGTTCTATACAGCAGGCATAGAGATAGGATGAGTGTTTTTAGAGCTGAGAGGAGTGCATGAGTCAGATTTGAGCCATGACAAGACGCAATGCACTGTAGGTGTAGAGCTGGAATGATTGTGTGTTACTCAGTGGGAGTCCGTTTTTTTGCCCTAAGTTGCACTGCAGCGTAGGTGTAGGCTTTGGTGCGAGTTTGTGTGGGTGTTACTGTACCAGAATCGCTGTGTGCTCCAGTGTCCTGCGAGCTGATGGTCTCGTTCAGGCTCTTCTCCCCACTGCTGCCCCCCCGCAGCGTTAGGGACAGCTGCCGTTTGATCTTCCTCATGCGGTCCATCAGAGGGGGCAGTGGGGGCCGAGATGAGGAGGGTGGAGGGGCAGCCACTGTTCAGTCGCCCTGCCCAAAACACACATACACAAACACACCCAGTAATGAGATTTTGGCATTTGAGCACTTATACATTTTTTTCTGCCATATGACAAATATTAACAGGAATACAGATTTACTGGTATCAGTGGATATCCCACCAACAAAGCACTGATAATACCACTTCAATATCACTTTCATCAAATATTCAAAATTTCTATGTGATTCAAAGCAGTCAAATTTGAACAAAGAAAGTAATTTCTTTAAATGCTAATAGTATAGATCTTTTTTTACTATCCAAAATAATGATTTACGTGTAACATTCATAGTGGTAAAAATCTGGGAATACTTTGTCCCTGTATGTACCTATGAATAGATAACAGCATTAATGGATTAAAATGAATGAAAGAATGATTGAAAGCATTGGATGTATAGTTCCTATCACCACTATTGTGAACAAACTCTGACAGATTCTGACTTTACAAATAACTCTAAATACCCCCAAACAAAACACTCAATGATTGTTCACATCTTGATGACTGAATTATGCAGACATTAAAAAAAGTAAAATCCCCCTTTAAATGTCTCTCCTTTCCTAAATGTGATGTTACTTAAAACAGCAATCAAATGTAATTAATAAATATTAATTACAGCTTCAGCTGTTTAAAAAACTGACAAATGAAAAATGACATTTGTTATTACATAACTGACAGTCATTTTCCAGCAAAGCACTGCTCAATAAATCATTAGATGTCTGTTCAATTTTTGATCATAAAGAATTATAATGGCCTATATTATCTTTCTGTGGATTTTTAGCTTCTAATTTTGGTAGCAAATTTCCTATTGTTCAGGCCCTATTACATACTTAATGAGTGCTGTTTGCAAGCATCAGAAAACCAGTCCATTCACGGTTTGGCAAAAAATGTCCCTGTTTTTACAATACATCACACAAGACAGAATAAATCCTCCCTTGGGAAACAACACAGCCTTTCAAATACCAAACTTGTTAGCACGTCTGAGACAGAGGGATGATTATGTGGGCGGATATGTTTATTAGCACTGGATGTTATTGAAAGCGACGGCGCTGCACTGCAAAGGCCTCACGCTGAGCCTCCGGTGCTGGACTGGACTGGTCTCTCAGCACGAGCTACAAACCCGCGTAAACACCCTCTCCCCGGCCAAGGAGAAGTGTTCACTTCAGAAACAATTAGCACCGATCACGCACACTGCTCCAAAAGCAACTGGTTCCCATAATGTGGTGAATGCCATGGCTAAGCAGAAGAAATGAAGAACCTCATGGCTCCTTTTCAAACACTGAGGTTTCAGAAGAGAGCTGGCAGGACAATTGAAAGGGAGGTCATACATGGGACAGATTTGGAAAGTGTCTGTACGACTACAGAAACAAAACAGAACCAAAACAAAACAGACGGACGAGCCAGAGACGGAGAAGACGGCCTACGCTCAGAACGGAAAAAGTTAGGAGCACTTTCTAGACGTTCCAATCCGGGAGAAGATTATGCCTTTTACCCCATGACACTAATCACACACTTTGGCAAGAAGATGAGCAGCAATCTCTGCTGGAAATCCTAGCTTTTCGTCCTTGCACTTGCAGTGACCCACAAAAAAAGGACAACCGTAGAACATGGGATTTAAAACCCGTTTACCACGCACATCTCTAGGAAACACGAGGAGCATCCTATGCCGCCACAGGAAGAGATTAGCGGGGTGGAACATCCAACATTCTCCTTCTATGTTCATGTATATGTACATCTGAAAGAACAGGACTGCACTGAGACAGTGATCGGCTCAACAGCCAACAGGCTAAAGACCTCAGACTAATGAAATGGACTCTTAGCCCATATTTTGCCAGACGACTTCAGATCTAAAAGTAATGTCTGAAAGTCTGAAAGCAGCCGTTATGCAAAAAATAATCTGCAGATCTAAAGTTGTACAGTGCAGCTGGAGCAGGCAGGACCCATGGCGAGAACTAAGCGAGGCACATTTCACGCTGGGTTATATTTTTACCCCCGTGTTTTTGCATGCCTTTTAATCAGTGTTTAATTTCTCTAAATGGAGGGTGCACTTGGAGGTGCCGCTGCTTGAAAGGGAGACACCGAAAATACTTTGGATGGTTGAAATGGTGAAAGTGGAGGTCGCTGAGGCACGCACGGCTGCGGAAATCCACGGCTGAAACCTGAGCCACGAATGCGCCAAAGCTTCCCGAATGGCCCGAGGAGCCACACTGCTTTTTGAATGGCCTGTCTGTTCATCTCAAGCGTTTTGAGCGCTGGTCTGGAGCCAATGATAACCAGAGTGATACGCCAACTATCGTTTACCAACGATAACCTCCATTAAAAGCCTCTCTGATCTCTATCAGTCATAAACAGATGGTCACTTTCTCAAGAGGGGCAGGCCGGCCTACATCAACTGAGAGTGTGCAGCGCTGGGATAATACACCACATTGCTCCTGCATGTACCACACTGGAACACCACAGATTCACAAATAGCAAAGCAAAAACATTCTAACATAGCTGACATTTTTAAATAATTGAGGCTAGATTGGATCAGTGGGAGGGACAGGAACGACGTTCCCCAGACATCACCACCAGACATCTGTTGACCAGACATTTGCAGCAATTGTTCCTCCCTCATTATATACACAGGAAACATTATTAGTAATAAAAAAAATAAATAAAAAAAAAACACTGAGAATCTTTTCACATCTTTTCAGGTGACGTCTCTATTCTTTGCACCACATTACGGAGATACTCATCCCTAAAAATTCCTAAATCAAACATAAAAAAACAGCTTATTTGAAAAATGTAGCAAATATATATAACTTATTAATATAAAAGTAGCATTAAACACACTGACTGCGAACTCCCAATGACCTTTGTCCTGCGTTATTTTAGGGGAGAGAATAGAGCTCAAGGCTAGTTCATATCTACCAAAAACTGCTTTGGATTTGACATGGCGTCTTCAGGGATGCATATAAGGACAGCTTAAGCACAGGCCAGTAGTTGGCACATCCTGCAGTAAGATAAGAGGTCAGGTTGTCCTGTACTTTTTGAGAAGAAACAAGAGATAAACACATATGCTAAAGTCTTGTGATAGATAAGCTCCTCAGGTACACACAATATTTTGTTGATGCTGTAACAAAACCTTGTATCTCCATTTTTGACACTTTTTACTATCTGATTGTTATTTTGTGTGAAAATGTCATGATGAATTAACCATCAGAAATGGTCCAACAACTCTTATGAAAGATATGAAAGTTTTCTCTATCCGTGTAAAGTTACCATTGTGGAGGTACAAGACTTCATTCCAACAGCAACAATTTGCACATATACTAGGAATGCCCTCGGAAATGGAATCGGAATCAGCCAAGATCAGAACAAGCTGACTTTTACTCCAAACACACAATCGGGTGTTTCGATTTTAGCTGATCTGTGTTGTGACAGCGAAATGCACTTGTGCTGCATTTGAATGCTGCTGCTGCTACACCCGTTCAAAAATATTGCATAATTAATTATGCATGACTCACTGTTCTAAACAGTTAGTTGCCTCTGTCGCTTAAACATAAAATTTGATTATTTAAACTTTGGAAAAAAGGCCAAGTCAAAATAAATAAATGATTTAATTACAAAATTGGACATTGGCCAAACTGGGCGTATAAAAATTTGAATTTACAAGCCTGTAATTATTTAAACAGAATAGACAATGTTACACCCTTAGGGAGTTTTATAGAGATCCAGTGCAAACTCCAGATGAGCGAACTATGGTCTAAAGCCTCAATGATACACTCTCC
This sequence comes from Brycinus macrolepidotus, assembly GCA_037974445.1. Classification (NCBI taxonomy): domain Eukaryota; kingdom Metazoa; phylum Chordata; class Actinopteri; order Characiformes; family Alestidae; genus Brycinus; species Brycinus macrolepidotus. Next base: position 7,203 of record JBBPCZ010164193.1, read on the forward strand.
AAACACCCATTAATACTGACTAGTCCACATTAACTCCAGTGGTACCTGTTGTACCAAGTCTTTGTCTGGTTAAACTTGTCATTCCGGGAATCTGTCAGCAATGAATTCTGAGCATTGATTTGCCTTTCATTTTCTAGGTTGTGCACATGACAAACATGACTGTTACTGCTTCTCGTGGTCAACTTTTCACCCATGCTGCAAAGCTGAATATGCATTAGGCATTGGGGGAAAAACATAACCTGACCTTTAGACAGGCATGCAGGTATCCATTCACTAATCATGTCAGTAATCAAACACTAGAACAACTGTTCACTGCGTGTGTCTGCCCTTAATTGCTCTCGTTCAATAGGTCTGACTCACACTGGCTTGGGCTTGCATGCAGATTCACACACTAAAACCTCTCAGAGTAAGAGAAATAACCAAGGATCAGCTCTCACCTTTCGTGTACTAGTAGCTTCATTATAAGGAATAGAAGGGCTGAGCCAAGACATTTGGTTTACATGCATTAACCCTGAGCAGTGAGTCTTTCTTCCCTCTATGACGTGTTGCCACATCCTCTGCCAAGAGTTTCCATGGCCTGCAATGCCTCGAAGGTGGAGTCTAGTAGCGCCCCTATCAGGTGACCCAAAAACGCAAATACAGCTAATAATGAATGAAAGTCAATAGGGGCCTGTTAGCATGCTGCAAAGGAGTTCATGCTGCCTGACATTTCTACCAGCTTTCATTCATTGCTGGACATGTTAGCCATTTTGGGCAAAGTATTCCTTAAGGTTTTGAACTGAAGTACAGGGTAATAAGGCTCTAGGCCTCAGCCCCACAGTGTCAGCTGCAGCTTTGGTAGCAGCTAAGCAGCCTGGCAGGATTCAATTACAGAGAAGGCGGGCCGTTCCTTTAATTGACACGAGTCGATAAGGCACAAAGGATCAGGCAGCAGCTCATTTATCCTCTCTACAGGTCGATTGTGAGCTTGACTGTCCCAGAGATCACTGAAGTTAAGGGGAGAATGACTGAGACAGTTTGACTTGATCAACAGCGAGTGTAGTCTAATTGCCTGTCAGTATTTGTGATGCCTTATGAAACAGAGTCAGATTTCTGTGTTATATTCTGGTATGCTCATATATTCACTGACTTTCACAGCCAGGATACCGACAGGTCAGAAGACGTATATAAGTGGCAAGGTCTTATGATAGCATCTGCCGTGTGTGATGTGGGGTTCACTGCAGTGTTCTGTAATCCAATCAGTGAGGATGCAGCCCATTAGGTCCACCTCTACTGAAATGCATCAGATGAGCAGTGTAAATGGGACAATGCCAGATTGCATGGTAGAAATTCTTGTTTGTCCAGGTAAATGTTTGATGGCTGAGTCATCACATTTACTGAAACAGCTCTCAGCAAAGCATCTCAAAGAAATTCACCTTGGATTACTTGTGTTGTGACTTGGATAGCAATGATGATGAAGGGATGAATGGATGATGTGAAACAATTTGCCTGTCCATGCTCCGCCCCCGAGTGTGTTTCTTTTGAAGCATCTGTTATAGTAATGGACAAGCTTTAAAGATAGAAGGCAGAAATCCCATTCAACCCAACATGAGCCAATAGCACCCACGCTTTTGCCAAATATACATAAATATTCAAACTTGACCACAGACCATGGACCATGTTATTGCTGAAACAAGGCAGTGGCAAGGAATTTTCCACCATGCCAGTGTTAACTCAGTTACATTAATCCCACACCTAAACTCACCCGAAAGAGTGGCCTGCCACACACATACAATATAAATATAATGCAGTGTTTGCCCCAAATAGACTCTATTCGGGTGGGGTGCCCAGGTATATTAATGGCCACCAAAGTATATTTGGCGATGCATTTAATCTGTCAAAGAGAACAACGCCATCTGCGTTTGATGAACTAGACTATTTCCCCTTGTTTGTGAGAAGGACGTCCCCCTGTTAACAAATGACAAAAGAAGGGGGGGGGGGGGGGAGGGGGGGGGGGGGGGAAGGGTTTCCCCTTGTAAAAAAAAGAAAAACGCCCCCCCCCCCCCAGACAGATGATAACCTCCACTACAAGTTTATTTCAGACCTGTGATAATGTATAAGTAATAACATGCCTGTCACAATCATCCATTTTTTACTGATGATTAATTGCCATATAAATAATAATGGCTATTAACAATTAACTTTTCTTTTTGAAAGACAATTAAATTACAAGCCTAAAAAGATCAAACTGGTATATTAGCTATATCCAGCTTCAGCTCAAATAAACAAACATTACACATCACTGTATAAGTGTTTTAGCACCAGTAAGAAGTTAGAACTTTTGTTGTTTAGGTAATGGTATGTCTCAGTAATTGCACTTTCTGATTTTTTATTTATATGCACCTAAGTAATAACGTGCAATATTTTGCTGACAAATCCTAAGTCAACTGCATTTCTCACTAGGTTGGGTTGTTTTTTCCAACATTCTGTAAAGCCTGTCCAACTGAGCACAGTTGTGATAGAACACATCTGTGTATGGAGCCTGCATTGGTCCAGTCCAGACATTGAAGCATTTGTTTAAGAAGCAGAGAAAACACTAGTCCGTACATTTTGGGGCTCTACAGTACCGGCAGGTAGGGGGGGACACACTGCAGACAGAAGAGAAAGTATGGAAACAGTTAAGTAAAGCCAGCCTGTCTTTGGCCGCTGGCTGCGCAGCATCCCTCTCTTTCTAGACTGGCATGAGTCCGAACGCAAGGTGACATACTGTTAGAGGTGACCTTCAAAAAGCTCAGCCTTGCCACACAGCTCTCTGGCAGCTTCACGCCAGCCTACATATGAGCACAGATGTGTTCAGATTCTCATTATCACTCCATGGTGAAGAAAATGTGATCAGCAGGACGGCAGCATGCAGAAAGGCTCCCTAACTGAAGGAGTGGGTTATGTTCTGAAAATAGTCTGCATACACTCACAACCCATGTAGGAGGAGGACATAGGCCAACAGATTACGCATTCATCGGCAAAAAAACCCAGTCACATAGTTAAAGAAAACTCAGTGCCAGCGCATGATATTCAGTCGCCCTAGGCAAAACTCTATTCTTCCGCCCCCAGCTTCAGTCCAGTCATGAATTTTTGTTGACAGGGGGATGGCTGCCGAAGTGGCCAAGTTGATCCTTTCCTCCGGTTTAAAAAACGTGGTACTGTGAGTCCACAACGTAAATTAAGCAGCAGAATAACAGATTAATTATCATGAAAATTACGTCAGGATACAAATTTCTGAGTATCATGTGTATTGTTTATATTTCTGAAATCCGACTAGTAGCATGTAATAATAATAATAATAATAATAATAATAAAACATTGATAATAGTCTGAATTTTCCTTAAGTAATTTATTTTCCCCAAACACTGAATTTAAGTCACGGCTGAAAATGGAGAAAGCTCAGAATTTAAAATACAGAATTCATGTGTGTGGCCATATGTGTGTGTACATTGAGTACTTAATGATGGCTTAGAAGTACTTGAGCCTTGTTTTAAAACGAAATCTATCCATTAGGGTTGGGCCAGTCGGCGACGCCATTGTCCATCACTGATGGTTGACAGTCATGATGTGGAGCCCAGCATCGTGATAACCGTTAAGCCCTTGATATTACTTTTGTGCCACTTTGTCCACCCCTAGTCTTAGGTAAAGGAAGTGTGAAAAATCTGCAGAAACCAGCCCTCAGGACAGTGAACCATTGAAAGATTACAAAAGTAGCTGCGTGTTTCTATCCTTGCAGCTCCCAGATTTGGGTAAATATATACATCAGAAAGTGGTCCCTTCCTCAGTGCACTGCTAAACTCATCCAAGCACACTTCTGGTTTCAGTGTAATTCAGTCTGCAGTGCCAATGTGTGAAGAATTCGTCATTTTTGAGGCTTGCTTCCCTGTAGTCACGAATGTAGCCACCACACACTCCCCAGCATTGTGAGGTGAATTCAGCTACAGTGTGTGTGTGTTTCTTGGAGTCTTTTCCACTTTCTTCTATAAATTCAAAGGCATAAGACTGCCTCTGATGCAGAAGAATCCTAGGGAGTCTTCTTGACATTAGTCAACAGGCTAATTATAACATCCTGTAATACATTATTGAGAAGGCACTTCAGTGCCTCATTAGTCCCGACCAATGTGGGGTACTATACTGAAATCATGTCCTTTGGTGTTCAGTGAAGATCCTCCTGTCTCTACCTAGTCTGGTGCTTACAGTAGCTCTCCTCGCCTATTCCTTCCACCATCGACCACCTACACGTCAGATGTGGTGTTGAGTCAGAGGAGCCCTATGTGACATCTGTCTGCCTTCGCCATCTCAAAAGCGTCCAGTGACTCAAGCATACTACATGCATGAGTGATACATCCTGATGCACCCGAGCGTTTTAAACAAGCATGTCAGGTTTGCTTTGTACTTCCCTGTTCCTGGTTCTAGTAACTTGAGCCTTGTACCTGATAAATACTGAGCACGCCTTTACCATCTTCACACTACTGAGAGGTTCAAGAGCATGCACAGTAACTGCACCACACGTCAGCCCAGCAGGACCACAGTGTGTGATGCACCCTCGGCCACGCGCCTATTTCCACTCCAACAGCTCGTGCCTTTCTGCTCTGGAAGCTTGCAGATCAGCCTGCGCAGTATCCCGTTATAGCCAGCTGGTTGAGAGGAATTAGTACGGGCTAAAGTGTGAGCACGGTGATCTGTCCCGTCCTGCCGTGCCCAATCCTTTTGCATTGCTGCTGCTGCTGCTTTAATGATTTGCAGCCATGCATCGCAATGCCAAGCAGCCAAAACTGCTCCACGCATGCAATGCCTCTCCCCCCAACACATTTACATACATACATACACACACATACATATATGCACACACGTGTATGTATATATATATATATATATATATATATATATGCATGCATACATACATATGTACATGCATACATGCATTCATACATACATACATACATACATATATGTATGCTGGTCACATAAAGATCTCATGCCAACCAAGCCAGGCGAGATAGATCCAGACATGTTTTTTGAAGTGGTGATGAAGCTGCTCAGCAATCTGGCATATATCTGGGTATGGTGCAGTATGGAAAGGCAACAGTGCTAACATTTTGTGCGTTAATCTAAAAGCCGTGCCACATATGGCCCAATAATACCTGGGCTCTCCCTGCTCTCTTACCCGTGGACAGGATCCCGTCGTGCCCTTGTAATCTTAGCAATGTCCCGAAGCCAACGTGTGCTCCCAGTAGTCCTCGGCCATGACTCTCAGTGACTTGGGGAGCGCACCGACTCCCTCCCAGCGAGCAGCATGGCCAGCAAGCCTCGTCCAGAACACACTAAAACCTTTAGAGCAGCAGCTGTTCTTCTCTGCTTGGCCAAATCCGGAGCAGTCGGTCCGGGGCTTCTGCGAATAGATCCGGAGTCACTCACTCCGTCCAGCCGGAGAGGTGGGGGATGGACCTGGTCACTGACTGGCCAACAACGCGTTTGAACACATCGCTTTTTTACATTCTAAGCACAGATAATAGTCTCAGCTTCTCACTCGTTATGTTTACCACAACGTTACCAAACGCGACACTACTATAAAGGCCTACGAACACGGAGCGTCCCCCCTACTAAAGTGGAACTGGCGTAGAGTGGGCTGACCCAAATTCCATTCAATCAAGTCAGACCGTACCATTCTGGCTGAATGCTCAGGGGAGAGGTGGCAGCATTCCTACAGTATATCAGAAAAATTCACCTCACCGCGAACCAATAGTAAAGCGGCCCCGTAACACGTCTCTCCCAGGTTATCAGGAGGTGAGCAGCACTACAGAAAATGAACAGCCTTTTGAGTGCTTTAAAGCATGGCTTGATCCCTTTGTTTTCTATTTTTCGTGAAGGTTTGAAAGCTGAGGCCTGATGGGGTGCCTTTGACTTACTTAGACTCACGACACTGTACATAAGTACATGCAGAGACACGTGTGTCAGTGGAAATGTCAGTTTTCTTTGAATGCACCGTTATTACATACATTGTTAGAGGCATGTTGGGTTTACGGTGTGCATATTAAACGAACTGATTAAAATTGTCCGGCTTCACTTCACCATGTGGCCTGAATGGAGATGTGTGTGTGTGGGAGAGAGAGAGAGAGAGAGAGAGAGAAAGTGAGAGAGAGAGAGAATGTGTGTGAGTTATACGACATATACAACTGTTTGAGTGCAACAGTGGATGTGTGTGAGTGTGTGTGTGTCAGAAGCAGGCCAGTGGAGACCCTGAGTGAGTCACAGCTCTGGCATTCACTTACTCTATAGAGCCCCCAGCAGTTCTCTCTCTTTCTCTCTCTATCTCTCTCTGTCTCTCTCTCTCTTCTCTCTCTCTCTATCTCTCTCTCTCTCTCTCTCTCACTCACTCTCTCTCTCTTTCTCTATCTCTTCTCTCACTCTGTCCCTCTCGCTCTCACTCTCTCTCCCTGAAAACACTGCTGCATGAGTGTGAGCCTACAGGATGTCTTTTGTGCACTTTATTTATTATTATTATTTTTGTTTTTTTACTGAACTAGATTTTCTTCCAGAGAATGGCACATAACACACTGCTGGTGGTCTTGAATAACATAATGTTTTCCAAAAAACTGAAAAGAAGATACTACAGGAACACTGTTATTAAAAATACTCTATTAATTACTACATACTGCGGTATATTTTCCAGTATTATTAATTAAGTATTATTTAAAAAAGACTCAACAAACTACTAACAAGCATACGCAGCAGAAATATAGCAGAAAATTTACTTACTTTTTACATTATTCACTGCCACACACTGAAGAACACACACCAAACCTGCTCTGTGTCATATTAGGGAGCAAAAGAGTCAGTGTGGGGAGACAATGCGCAACTGGCCTTAATTAAATGTAACTCTAGCTGTTGGCAAGGCCAAGCACATACAGTACATAGGGCCGACCTTGCCTTAATTAATGCTAATGTTGAAGAAGTTCCTCTGCAGGCCAGCAGTAGCCACTGTTCAGTAGGGTGGCACTGAGTGGGTCATTTTTAATGTCCAGTATCAGCCCTGACCCACTTCTGATTCTGGATGGGTTTATTTATGGGTTTATGGGCTTATTTATGGACTATATGGATGAATTTCAGTAGCGGTGGTACAATAGTAGCATGTTTATAGTTACATTTTTATGATATATGATGGATATGATTTTCTGAGGCTTCATAGGATAAAAGAATATAAAAATGTTTCTTGAAGAAAGCAGTTGGTCACTGTCTTTTAAATACTGATGACATCCACAATAAACTCTAAGATACTGTGATGCAATTTATCATGATAATGATAAATATAATCATATTGCCCACCCCTAATTAGAAGTATAATTAGTATTATTACTACTACAACAACAAGTAGCACAAGTGAGTAGAGTAGAATGGGGTTTTATGGCACATTGTCATGTAGCTGCATTGAATGTGTGTGTCTACATGCATTTAACAGAAGAGTGCTGCAGGCTGTGATGCAGATTGGGGATGGCAGATACTGAGTGGAAAACATACAGCACCTGTAGCCTCTCAGCCTGACTGCCTCTTTCTGTCTCTTGCATCTATGTGTGTGTGTGTGTGTGTGTCTCATATTATCTGGATTCAGGGCTTATTACCATTATGACTGCTGCTATAATATTACTATTAATAGGCCTGCTGACATTATTGCTTTTTTGTAGTGGCTTCTTTTATACGATGATCATGATCTGGGTATCAATAAGTTATATTTGTTTATCGAATTAATTTTAAGTTTATAGAATTAAAAACTAATTTATTAATATTTACTAATGCTTGAAGTAAACTGTGTTTAGTAATACACCTGTAATACAGCAATAAGTCCTTCTGAGCCAATGCTATTACTACTACTACTATTAATAATAATAATAATAATAATAATAATAATAATAATAATAGTAGTAGTAGTAGTCATAATGGTTTGACCACTATGTTTACAGGCAATAAAAATGAAAAATAAAGCTCAGTCTGTGAGGTCTCTGAAGGGAAAATGCGTCCTGCTGCCCAACCTGCTGGTGCGTTGTTGTGAAATCCCTGCTTGTGGTCGTAACCTCCCAAGCGGCCTGTGAATGTGTTTAAATGGAGAGACGTGCCATTCGTCATCATTATCTGCCTGTGCATGTGTGAAGGGGGAGGGCCAGTGGAGGGAGGAGAGAGAAAGAGAGAGCGAGAGATAGGTGGAAAGGGATGAAAGAAAGAGAGGGGAGGATTATGACATGATTGGCTAAAGGGGGATTAAAAACTCAGCCCAGTTGGCCCGGCCCCTTCTCTTTTACCACTGTGTGTGTGTGTGTGTGTGTGTGTGTGTGTGTGTGTGTGTGCGTGCGTGTGCGTGTGTGTGTTTGTGTGTGTGTGCGTGTGTGTGCATGTGTGTATGTGTGCCTATTTGTCTGAGCATGTGTGCATGCCTGAGCCTAGATGTGTGTATATGTGTGTGTGTGTGTGTGTGTGTGTGTGAGAGAGAGAGAGAGAGTGTGTATGTGTGCGTGCCTGAGCCTGCCTCATGCTTCAGTGTGACCTATAGCTGGACATTCAAGTCACATCAAGGCAAACTGGAAGAACCACTGAGGGAGTAGAGAGAGAGAGAGAGAGAGAGAGAGAGGGACAGAGCAAGAAAAGAAGCGTGAACGAGGGAGAAAAGGAAAGAGAAGCACGAGGAGTGAGTGCTCTGGTTAAAAGAAACACTTTAAGAGAGAGTAAGCAGAGAGGCGTCGAAGGGGAAAAAGGAACTGAGCGGTGCGCCTGTAGACACAGCTGCAGCTGGAAGTAAGCATGCACTCATGTCCATTCTGCTTGGCACGATGGTCAGACACACTGGCGTTTGTTCGCACTGTGACTTTCAAGGAAATGCAGATGCTATCTTTATTCTTATATGCATCCTGTATATGTGTGCTTTGGGTGTTCTGCATAATGTGTGCTTTTCTTTACATGTGTGTGTGAGTGTGTGTGTGTGTGTGTGTGTGTGTGTGTGGGTGGGGGTGTGTGCATATTTCTTAACCTCTTTTTCCACATCAGCAACTGCAGTTTTTCTGCATGACCCAAGGCATGTGTATATGCAGGCGTAAGTGTGAAGAGCTCATTACTTTAACCCTGTGGAGGCCCATAAGCACAGCAGCAGCCTGTTATAATCCACTAAACAGTGTGTGTGTGTGTGTGTGTGTGTGTGTGTGTGTGTAGGGGATGCATATGGCCTGCATCTCAGAACACTGTTCTGCCCTCACATTGATGCATTGATGAGACCTACTTCATTAGAGAGTGAGTGTGTGTGTGTGTGTGTATGTGTGTGTGTGTGTGTATGTGTGTGTGTGTGTGTGTGTGTGTGTGTTTGTGTGTGAACAGGCCACTTAAGGGAGTTTCCCTTCCCTCTTTTAGCCAGTGCTGCCTCTGTAGTACTGTGCTGACTGGAACTTGAATTAAATCTGCAGCCACTCTGCACCCTTCCTTTTTGAACGTGTAATAAGTGGGTTAATTTCAAATGATGAATTAATTCATTAATATTGTTCATTCATTACATATATTTAATTACTGCTTTGCTTTATTTCATATTTTTTATTGAGGAAACATTTCAGCAGCATTTTCTGTATCTTCTTTATTTATTCATTTGTTTGTTTGTTGATTTACAGTACTGTGTAAAAGTCTTGGGCACCTGCAAAAACAATAATTAAAACTGTGTATATGAGCAGTGAGTGTTTTTTTTTTCGACTAAATATTAATAAATAGACCAAAAAGAGTAAATACATTATAGAGTAAATAGTGATTTTATTGACAGTATATCAATGTATTACTTGTAGTTTCCATCAGAAACCTGGTTTGACTCAATCAGTCCTGTATTAAATTAAATCAGGAGCCACTGATGGAATTTCACAAATCCAAACAATGGCTGGAGGAACCGAGGAGAACTCTGGAACCAAACCAAACCAAAATGTTGGCAACTTTTTTACAAACAAAACAAATCTTGATACTTTTTACTGCTTTCTTGTTTGTTTGCATTTATTTTTTACTTTGCTT
>JBBPCZ010164210.1:0-10794 GCA_037974445.1 Brycinus macrolepidotus
GTATATGTATTTATGTACACATGTACAATGGGTATATGTATGATTATATGTACAGAGTGGATACATAAATATATTTGGGTGACTGTTTACTTCTAGTGTTTGTTTGCAATATTAGTTTTGTGATTAAAGTTTTAAACCAAATCGACTGTATCTGGGGTGAAAGCGAAAAATTGTTAATTTGATTATTTGCCAAACTATTATTTTGAGTGAAATGTTCCACTGTGGAACATTTCACTCAAAAATCTAACATAGCTAACTAGTAAGGATTAGCTTTATCTAATTCTAAAATGTATTTATCTTTTACAGTTTTGGCTCCTGGCTCATGCACCAGGCTAAAATGTTATATTCTCTCAACTCTCAACGTTATGATGTGAATTTGGCCTGTCTGAGTGGTGATTCGACCTGAAACATGCCTCTTTCCCACTGTGATTACTATAAACTTGTTACTGATTATAAACTGATTATGAGATACTTTGTGAGTGCTGGCCCAGGGCTGTTTTGGGCTAGATTAGTGAATGTTTGGACAGCGTCTTGGCTTACCCATTGCACCCGGTAATGGGTTTTGACATTGTTAGCACGAGTCAATGTCCAAGGGCTCAGCATGAGGTCATCTGATCCTCATTTAATCTGCTGTTAATTGGGTTCCTGTGACCCGTGGAAAGTAAAAGACCCCAAAGGAAGGAGCAAGGAGCTACTGAAGATCCTTTCCCAGATGGCTTTTGCTGTCTTTCTCTCTGGATATTTTATGTTTTAATGTTCACCCCCATATCTTCCATCCTCAACGACCCTCTCCTGCATGCTCCTCTCCTACACCTCCCAGAGGAACCCCTCAGAACCACTGACCTGGGCGATGAGTGCTTTTTGGCTTCATACTGCACCGTTTTTTACAGCCCGTGATAATAGTTTAGGAAGGTTGTAATTTTGAAAGTATGCGAGCGGCCCTCAGGAGCAGTTGCCATGGTTGCGTGTGGCGGCAGGATCTCAGAGCAAAGGTCTGAAGACATCACCAAGTCCTCTCCGTGCCTTCAGCGCTGATACAGTCGTAAAACAGATGGGAGATCACAGCAGGACTGGGGCTTAAATGACTTGAATAAGTTACTCTTCTTGCCAGGAAGTAGAGTAAAAAGAAACATACTTGCAGAATAAAAATGCTCTGGTCACTGTGTGTTTAATACTAGCCACAAATAGGGCTATAAGGCATCTCAAGGTATCCTTACATGACCAGCGTATGAGTTCATAGACTTGATAGCTCACTTACTTTGCAGTTTTGAGCAAAAAAAAAAAAGTTTCAGTTCAAATTTCTGTGTCTGTATGTAACAATTTTGAATATAAGAAGATTTTGAAAAAACAAAAAAATCTAAAAAAGGTGCTATTATGTGTAATATAGCACTAATTTTTCTGGTATGTATAAAGCCTATTCCTGACAATATATATATAAAAAAAAAATCTTTAAAAAGTTGTTTGGCACAGAAGTCTTTGTATGTTTACAATGCTAGATTGCCCTAATAGACAAATTGATAAAAGTCTCCAGACTATGAAACAATAATAGAAATCCAGCAGTTAAAATGGATTGTTTTTGTTGATTCTTTATATGACTAGGATTCATATTTCTTAAAACTCTTTTCACCAATCACAAATGAAAGCCTTTTCTAAGAATCAAATAATTGTTTTGTCAATAATATTTCTTCTCTGTTTTGTTTATAAAAGTGGAGCGTCCCTTTGAACGTATATATTGTGTTGTGTGTTGTATATGTCATTCCCAATTAGATTCTTTTCAATATTTAATACTTTCCAGTACTATTCAGTACTGTTTAATATTTTGATTCTGTTTTGACCCTAGACAATAAGTGAGGGTCGACACTCAGTCCGTATCACAGGGCTAAGTACCATTGACTTCAGAGCCGGATTTTCCAGGAAACAGACACTGGATTTCAAAATGACTTCCAGCCGACCTGTGCAAGGTCAGTTACAATCAGTCATTGTGACCCTCTTAGATCTTTCTCATCTTCTGCTAATTTGAATAAATTTGAAATGGGTGTGTAGTATTTTCCTTGCATGCTGTGTATGTCTGGACTTACGTGGTTAAACATCTGGTAAAGATATTTGGACTGACCTCTTTGTTTTATCTTGCTTTCTCTCTCTGTCTCTCTCTCTCTCTCTCCCTCTCTCCCTCCCTCTCTCTCTCTCTCTCTCTCTCTCTCTCTCACACACACACACACACACACACATAAACATACACAGGTATTCCCACCTTCATCCTGCTGAACACCACAGGGCTGTCCCATCCTGCACGTGCAGATCGTCTGGAGCTCCTGAGCATCACTGGTGGAGTGATGAAGACACTGCCCATTCGCTACTATCCAGAACGCAAGCCCTACAGCATTTGGAACATCACAGAGTTTGTGCCACCCAACGAAGCCTTCTTCCTGAAACTCACAGGATATGACCGTGACGGCTTCCTCTTCCAGAGAGTCTCCAGCGTCTCATTCTCCAGCATAGTTCCAAGTCAGAGCCCATAATATTACTCCATGTTTGCCTAAATGGAGTATACTATGTTTATTTTTTATAGTTCTGTGATTGCCAAATGTGCTAGAGTTTAACGTAGTTAAAATAATGTAGAAATGTATTACACTCACAAACCATTATAATGTAATAAAGAAGTCCCTTTAGAAAAAAAAATGTCTTGTTCCCCACCAGGTGCCCCTAAAGTGAGCATGCCCTCTCTCACCCCGGGTTACTACCTGCAGAAAGGTGGCATAACCTGCCATGTGGACAGCCTGATTCCCTACACTTTGCGTTTCTCCAGGGATGGCGAGCGCCTAGTCGTGGACCAGCTCTTCAGGTGCTTCACACTGTATACTAACATAATAAATATAGAACTCTAGAAATGTACATTTTTGTACATTTGTACATTTTTGTATGTTTGTATGATATGTTTATCTTCACTGTCTGCAAACACTTGTATCTTTTTTTACATTTTTACATAATTTGAAGATTATTTTGGTAATACAAAATGTTTGTTTTGAGAGCAATGTTATGCATCTGGATAGGGAAAAATAATAAATATAAAGTTGCCCTTGACACTCCTCCTCTTCCTCCTCCTTGCCCTTGACGCTTTGAAGACTAAGGTTTATATTCATGTTTATAAGGGACCCATATTAGTGTAAGCAGTTCTGTGTCCTGAATGGCTCTTTTATCGTTTTATCATCAAGTCAAACCTGGATGGTGGTGAGGTAACAACCAAGGTTACCCACCTCAGACTTGTACTTTAGTAGTTGCATTAAATTAACAATTAAATTATTATTAAACGAATTTTTTAAATTAAATTATTGCCTAAAACTTGATGATTGTGGTAGCTCTGACAAGTTTGAGTCTTAATTGGATTTGTGCCACTTGGACCTCCTGATGTGACCTTTATAATTGATATATTCATTGTAATGAAAACAGGGAGTCGTCAAATGCGTCATGGGAGATAGCTCAGGTGTCCCTAAAAGATGAGGGCTTCTATGAATGCATCGCCATCAGCAGTGCTGGAACCGGACGGGCCCGGACATTCCTGGATGTCTCTGGTAAGAAACTGAAAAAGCAAAATCCCACTTTCTCATAGTATGATCACCAGAAACATCATCACAAAGCCTGAAATCTGTTAGCAGTTCAAAACCTGCCTGAAATTAGTCCTGTCATTCACTATCAGCTCAGACTCTGGGCAGCTCACTCTGTCAGCAGGACGCTGAAGCATGAAGTTCTGTTAGCTCTGGACATGGCTTACTGGAGTATTGACTGGTGCTGTAAACACTGTGAAATGGTGCGTAATAGGTCACATGTGTTCATTTTCAGGGGCCACAAGGGTAATTATGATGCTGTTGTTTGGCCGTCTTCCTTTTTTCTAATGTGTGTGAACAGTTTAGAATAGAAACTTCCTGGCCTGAGTCTGAATAAAAGGATTCAACAAATAAAGTGAAACATGCATTATTTAAATGAATCTGATGGTTGAATGGATTCCATGGGGACTATGGCAGCTTCCCTTAGCCAAACCAAAGCAGGAACAGAGTTGCATTCTTCAGATGAAATGAGTTGACTAGGGGTTTACTTCATGCTCAGTGTAATGAACACACACATGTTGAATGAGCAAGGTTCCTTCAAAGCTATGTCTGCTGTTAGTAGCCATAGCTGTAACAGTAACAGCAGATGGTGAGATGGCTTTTTAAAGTAAAGTAAAGTGGCACCTTATAGTCACCATAGTGAACACACCACAGCACACAGTGTGAACAATGTGAAATTCTTTCTCTGCATTTAACCCATTCACTAAGTGAAGCTCTAACAGTAGACTCCTCTTTAAAAACCCTGACAATAAATGATCAGACATCTCTTGTTCAGTGCATGCTGTTTATGAAGATCACTATTCCCATACTATAAAAAATACAATGAATTTTTTTCAATATTTCACACAGTGTGCTATACTAAATCCAATTTAAAAGGCTCTCTTTGTAATTTGCCAGTGTTCTTTAAGTGCTGAGGATGTCCAGAACATGATCTAAAAAGTATATTGTGATGTAATGTGTTAAATATCAATAAATTGGCCACCGCTTCTTAAGACTTTAAGAGGACAAATGCCTGGGAGATTAAAAAAAGCTTTCGACTGGATAAAAAAATTCTATTGTGAAGGATGATTTTTAAAAAGGGTAAGGATTCTCTTGAGGCTGCAACAGAAAGCAACAGGTTTCCTTAAATGCTCTAGAGGTGAAACAGGGGCCAGGACAGGAGCGATGCAATCCTTTTTTCTGGTGCAACTCAGGAGCTTAGCAGCTGCATTTTGCAACAGCCCCAAACGAGGCAAGGTGGACAGACAAAGTCTGATGTGAAGGGAGTTACAGTAATCAGTACTGTACCTGCCTTGCACTTGCGAGTGAAATCTTTTTCATTACTGTCCATCACTGAAGTGTCCATTACACTTATAAAAAGGCTAACTCTTGGACAAGAATAGACAAATAAATGCTGAGAACTGGCTTCAAGGTTAATTTATCCAAGGGTAGTCGTCTCAGGACAGAGTTCTGGAAGAAACCTGACTCCACACTGTCCCCTCACACAAACCCTCTGCACAAACAGACCCGCTTCCTGTCTTCCGGCCCCTCACATATCCCTTTACTTTTACTGTGCCGTACTCAGGCCACAGAATCCTGTTGATGCTGGAGTGCCTCATTATCCATTTGAAACTCTAGAAGCAGGGCTTTGCTGTGCAATTTTGATTTGGATCCTTTGGAGTAATTAAACATTTTCAGGTCCAAGGAATCTTTTCTGGGGGTTATCAAGGCACAAGCTTAACTGCTTAATCCCTGTGTAAAAGAGGCAGGGTGGTAGGACAGTTCCCAAAGGGACGTAATGTAAAGGAAGAGTCGCACAACCCTTTTCAGTTTAGCTCAACTCAAAAAGTATCACAAGGCAGCTTTATAAAACAAAACAATAATTACACAATGCAGTCCAATACAAAAAGACAAAATTATTTAAGTACTTTAAAAGGAAGCCCAATATGCAAGAACATGCAACAGAAATTAGGTAGCAAAGCAAAATAAAACTAAAATGAGGAACAATTTATATATTTGCAATGAAAGACTGCTGAGAAAAGTCCACTAACCAAAAATGTCCTGCCAGCAGTGTCCTGTGGCCAGAAACTGACCACCGATGTATGACTAGAGGATAGGGATGACAAACATAAACTGTGCAGCATCAGATGAACTATCATCAAAAGCTGTACAACTGAAAGGTGGACCAAAAGGTTATATGTGTCTAATAATTTGGACACTGTGTACACAGTGCTTAAAAACTCCAGCAGCACTGCTGTGTCTGATACACTCACATGCACACACACTAACATGCCACTACCAGTTAGACTGATTCACAATTTAAGTAATATCTGCTTACTGGTGGGGTGTCCATACCACTGATGAACAAAGTAAAGGGGGCTAACAAATGATGCAGAGAAACAGACTACAGTTCCCAGCAGAGACACTGAGGTGTTTAAAAATGCCACTACCATGTCAGTAACACTGCTTATGTTGAGAATGAGTCACCAGCTCAACAATACCTGCTCACTGGGGGTCCTGTGCTGGTCCTGACTTTCAATGAACAGAATAAAGGGAGCTAAATAAATTATGCAAATGGACTACAGTCTGTAATAGGAAAGTACAAAGTGCACCTGTGTGGTAAGTGGAGCTGTTTAAATGGACTGTGAGTGTAGGTGTTGGGGATCCCTGCTTTACAGGAAAAGGAAAAAAATGTTCTTTTATTGTAAGTAAATGTAATAATACTATATTTAAGTCATTCAAAGTCATGAACTGATTGGACTATTTCTGTCAGCTCTTCATGAAATTTTAAGTATAAAGGGCAGTTTTCTTAAAAAAATGGATTGATTTTATTTTTTTTTAATCCTAAATTCCAAATTGTTTCTTATTCATGAAACTTTTAAAAACCTTTCCCCTGTTCCCTCTTGCCAGAGTTCTTCCTGCAATTAAAAAAAAAACTCGCTTTGCTGATACTGCTGACATGCAGCCAGACATGATAACCAGAGTGACAAGCTCAGCTCCCTCCTTCCATCAGAATTTATGTGTAGCTCTGTATAAATCCCCCTTCTCATCCTAATCCACACATCCGTCATCACTCTCCCTCTTTCCCCTCGTAGATCAGGTTCAGTTTGCAAAGCTGTCGACTCCTCGGAGTTCACAGGCATTTGATGGCTAAACTCAAAGTTTCAAATATCCATAAAATAAGTGGCAAAGTGTTTGACAGCATACATGCCACACTTACAAAAACAGTGTTTTTTTTGACAGCCAGTAAAACTTTTAAACATATTTTACAATAAAGTTACTATGCCAGTGACCAACAAACACTCACTTTTAGCTCAGCTAAATACGTTTCTACAAAATATTTCAGTCCACTTTATTGAATATGTTTTAGTTATTTACTGACTCCTAATTTAACACAGCTGTTTGATTTAATCAGGCCCTCTAAAGCATCTGAATGTGAGAATCAGGTGAATATCAGTATTTGGAAAATGAAATTCTATAGATATTAAGAGTTATTTAGTTGGATGCTAGATCAGGCATTTAGTCAAGCTCTTTACTGATCTATGCTAAGAAATATATTCATGTTGCTCTATGTCTACTGTTATAAAGTCATGCTCCCGAAACGTGGGCCTGTAGTCTATATACGGTATGTTGTTGTGTGCATAAGTTTGAACACGTTGAAATGTCAAATGTCGTGTTGTTGATTTTCAACTTGAACATAAGTGCACATCCTCTAAAGAGAACAAACAATTTCTAAAGATGTTTGCTTTTTTAAGGACAATAACTTACTCTTTTGTATGTTTCTCTGTGTTTGATGTGTGTGTGCATGTGTGTCCACATACAGAGCCTCCTCCGGCCATCACAGTGCCATTTAACATCACGGCGTCTCCTGGCTCCGTGGCCTTGCTGACCTGTGTGGTGGCCAGCACAGTGCGCTTTAACCTGACTTGGCAGCGTGGCGGTGTGGACATTCGGCCGGACGTCCGCACCCGGCTCACTACCAACCTTTCCCTGGAGATCCTGCGTGTTACCCCGGATGACGCTGGGTGGTATGGCTGCATCGCTGCCAACGAGGGCGGGGTGTCGTCTTCTCGCATCTACCTGAGTGTGCAAGGTAAGCATGTGATTGAAACTATGCCCTATTCACTGTGTTGCGTATTATTTTGAATGTCTGACATTTATTAGTAGTGTCCAATGTCCATTATTGCTAATGAAATAATAGTAAAATCAACTAAATGTTGTTAATGATTTGTCTTTTAAGAATCTGTGGTTTTGTTTTATTTTTTGACATTTTGTTTCAGTTTTTACAAATGTCTATCCACTTTAGTCATGGCCAATTCTATCCACTGGCTGTAATTCCCCCAGTCACATGATACCATCAACACTAGGAAGATGAAGACTAGCAAATGTTTCTTGCCACACTGGACAGCTCAACTCGCTAACTTGCGATGCTAACCATCAATTCTGTTACGTCAGCTAACAGATACCCACGCTGGCTAGCATTACACTGGGAGACAGAAGAGAGAGGGCCATCCTTCCAACCTTTAGAGATCAAATCCAGCTGTGCTTTTTTGGACTCCTGGCCACAGATGGCTGTGGTATCACCAGGGATCGAACATGCTAAATGATAGAGCCAGCACTTAGACAGCGTGAGGGTCCTTTTTATGTCTTGGATGGTGTCACATACCTACCTAGCTATATATTCAGTGCAGAATCCATCAGTAACTTGGTAATTGGATGATGGATGTTAATGAATTGTAATTGGTTGGCACATAAGTATATTAAATTTTAAAGTTTACCATCTGCTAATTTATAAAGGTACCACTTTCATTGATATGACTAAAGCAGATTTAACAAACTGACAATATTAAAAATGACCGTGTAATGACCCTTTAAAATGACCAAGTAATGACAACCATGTGGCCCCCTAGGGTCCCCAGTTTGAGATCCACTGCTGTGCAGTGCTCATAATTTTCCAGTGCAGGAAATCATAGTTAAGGGAAGATTCAGAACATTGTGTACGTTATCATTCTTTGCTTTTTATAGGCTTTGTTTATGCTAATCGTGTTTGTCTTCAGGTCAGGGGTCAATGCTTCAAATCTCAGTAATCAGAGTTACTGCTTCCCTGGCAAGTCGAGGCGTTTATGTAGTGCTACAAGTTCCTTGGTTCTGCCGACATTTAAGACATGGTGAGATTTATGCCGCTGGGATTGGGACTCCTGGCAGAGAAGGCCTCCTCCCTCCTCTCCAACACCAGATCCGTTTTCAGCACAGCCCTGCTCCAATATTTCACTCTGATAGTTTATGGGACGTGCGAAAATGATTTACGCTCCAACTCCCTCACTGTGCACCGCAATTTTGTGCTTTCCATTCAGGCGGACTCTCATGTCCAGAGCTCTCCTTTTTCCAAAAGTCTCTCCTCTGTGCAGAACCTCACTACCCACCTAGGGGAGATTCCTGCTGCAGGCAAAACCCTAATCAGATGATCGGGGGTCACGAACAACCATGGAATAAAGGCCAAGAATGTCAAATATGAAACCTAAAACATAAGCACAAGGACAAAAAGGTTTTAAAAATAGAATAATACAAGACCAAAAAATCTATGTGAATAAACTTATATAATAAATTCAATGAATGTCAATGATTGTGAATGTGTCACACTGACAGGTGATACTCCCTAACCTATCTTTCCTATTTGTGATGTTACATGTAAAAATCTCCCCATAAAAATAATATACCTATTATATCATTCTTGGTCAAGAGACCTGTTCTAGATCCCTACAGTCTGCAGGCTTTAGGTGTCACCACGCTTCAGAGGCAGCATGTTAGAAACCTCAAGGTGCTATTTAGACTCATGGCCTGGATTAAGTTGTACACAGCAGCTAATTTATCAAGATTTTTTCTTCATCTGGTCACTGTGAACTTCTTGTCTGACTACAGCAGCTGTATCCTATTATCACCATCCACAAAGACATGTACTACAGGCTAAAAGTTTGGAACTTTGTAAAAATACACAAAAAAATAAACAAAAAAAATGTGTTTGTCAAGATAAAAGGATGAAGGACCTTACTTTGAATTGGAATAATTTGGTGAAAGATGTGGTTAATCAGCCAAAACATGTTTGGTGTCCAGAGTTCAACTTCTTAGCTTAATTAAAAATACATTATCGAAGCTTCTCTCAATCTGTTCGAGCCGCATCCACATCTTCATCAAGGTCAGAGTGGTTTCATTAAGGTCAGTATAGCTTACTTAGAGCTACAAAAATTAATCAAACTGCACCCTGTAGCTGAACACTGTGCCTAGCTGTTTTAGAAACCAAGCCTTTTATTCACAGTAAGGAGGACTGAACTTGGAACATATTCCTCCATTTTTATGATGCTCTTGTCACATAAACTGATTCAAGATCAAGACTTCCACGCCTGAATTGATTTGGGTAAAAGACCCTGTTGCCTATTGTGACTTCCTACAATGTTCAGCTACATGGTAAGGTTTGATTCATTTTTATAGCTCATGGTAAGTCATACTATGTCCTAAACCACATCATTAAAGTGGCCCCTTATAGTCACCCATGAACACACCACAGCACAGCATACAGTGTGAACAATGTGCAATTCTTTCTCTGCTTGTAACCCATTCACCAAGTGAAGCAGTGGGCAGCCACCAACGAGGGGTCAGTCAGAGAACCTGATTCTCGGATTCATGATTATATGCACATAATTATTCAAAAAAATGCCAGTGGATTCAGCACACTACAATACATGAAAGAGATGCATTGACATGACTGACACATTTTTCGATGACCTCAAGCTTTTCGTTTTTGTACCCTTAAATACCCAGGAGCTTCCATTTCTCATTCTTATAACTTAAGAATAACTCGGCCAGTATACATTACAATGCATGTACTTATTAAATAATAAGTCTTGGGATGTAAGAAGTCTGGAATTTTAGGGGTTAAAGCTCTGCTTGCTCTTGTAAGCGGAGTGGCTTTTGCACTCTATAATTTCCCCCATTTGTTGACTGATGAGTGTCTCAATTTATCATAATAATCATCTCTAAAACCCAAGACTCTAATCTTTTTTCACACCGCATCAAGTCTTCCAACTTGTAGGTTCTCTCCATGGTGTCAGTCTCTGACCTTACAAACAGCTGTCACACACTGTGTGTGTGTGTGTGTGTGTGTGTGTGTGTTTGTGTGTGTGTGTGTGTTTGTGTGAATGTAGTGTGTGTAATCACC
>JBBPCZ010164219.1:0-17244 GCA_037974445.1 Brycinus macrolepidotus
ATTGAAGCTTATGGAGAGATTTTTGAGGGAGACCAAAGAGAAGGGAGTTACAGTAATCTAGGCGAGAAGTGACAAGATATAGACTATAGACTTGTGATATAGATATAGATATGTCTTTATGATATAGGCTTGTGTCAGCTCAAAGAAAAAAGATAAAAAATGGAAAGAAATTCTAAGAATGCATTAAAAAGAAATTTTAAAAAGATAAAGTCTTTACACTGTTTAACTCCTTTTAAATTAAGTTTGTATATCACCAAGATGGAATATTTTGAACTAGGTGTTGTTCACTGCCTAATATTGCCAAATGTTTTTCCCTGAGGACTTCACTATTTCCTGCCTCTCTTGCATGTACAAACTCTATAGGCTGTTTGTTTTGAAATTCTGTTCAGTTTAGTTCAATTTTCCATGATATGGGCCTTTAATGGGAGCCAAACAGTGTATGGACTACTCATCACTGTTCATCATTCACATTTTTGTGTTAATGTTGGACTACAAAGTTTGAGGACTAAGACTCTATATTACATTTCATGTGAAGGTTAGGATTTTGCAATACTCTGAGTTGAATGTTTTTCATGGGTTTGTCTTAGAGTGCTTTTAGCTTCTGTGTAAAAAAATATCTGGCTTAGGATGAGGCTAACTGTCTGGACTAGAGTGTTTTAATATAGTATTTTAGTTTTGGCTCTCCTGGTTCTACTATGCTCTTTTTCTTAGCTACACTCAAACGCATGTCCTTTCTACAGGCCTTCTAGTGGTCAATCAAGCAGCAGCATAGATTTTTTTTTATTAATGTAATTTAAATTAAGATATTTTTACAAAAATTAAAATAATTTTAACATCTAATGACACCTCTTAAAATTCAAGACTGAACTGAGGGACGTCCAAAACAGGCTGAAATTTCATTTTATGGCAACTGTGAAAAAGAGTTAAAATCCACACTGATCCACACAATATTTCTTTCAAATCAAACTGAATTATTAATCAATTATACCCCTTATACTCATCACAGAAACAGAATGCACCACTGCAAGCATCTGGGAAAACCTGTAGTGTCTGATGAATGAAAATATATATATATAAAAATATAAAATTATTTTTGTGCTTCGTGTTTAACTTTAAAAAGTCTCATTTATTTCAATTAGACTTTTTAGACTTTATAATTGTCTGTACTGGGGACGCAAAACATCAAATAACAGTGCATTTGTACTCCAGACACTGCTGCAGAGGCTTTCTAGTTGATCCTCTCTCTCCAGGTTCCAGGTTGGGGGCGGGGTCTGAGCGGCGGCGCGTGTGTGACGTCACCGCGGTGACGGTTTAAGCAGGGTGCGCGTGTCTGTTTGAATCGGCTCTCTGAGACGCGGCACACTCTCAACACGATGGACCAGCTCTGCAAACTTTTTGTCGGTGGACTGAATGTCCAGACCACCAACGAAGGCCTCCGTGCTCATTTTGAGCAGTACGGAAAGCTGACCGACTGCGTCGTGGTCCAAAACGACCAGCTGCAGCGCTCCCGTTGTTTCGGGTTCGTCACCTACTCGAGCGCGGAGGAGGCAGACGCGGCCATGGCGGCCAGGCCACACGTGGTGGACGGGAAAAACGTGGAGCTGAAGAGAGCCGTGGCTCGCGAAGACGCGGGCAAACCGGAGGCCCTCGCCAAGGTGAAAAAGATATTTGTCGGAGGCCTCAAAGAAGACATCGAAGAGAAAGATCTGAGTGAGTATTTTGCTCAGTTCGGCGTGATCGAGAAGGCTGAGGTCATCACCGATAAAGACACCGGCAAGAAGCGCGGCTTTGGCTTCGTGCACTTCGAAGACAACGATTCTGCGGACAAGGCCGTGGTCCTCAAGTTTCACACGATAAAAGGGCACAAGGTAGAGGTGAAGAAGGCTCTCACACGGCAAGAGATCCAGGCAGTTGGTGGTGCCCGAGGCGGCCGGGGCAGGGGGGGTAGAGGAATGGGAAGAAACCAAAATGGCTTCGCTGGTGGAAGAGGCGGTTATAACAGTTACGGAGGAGGCTACGGTGGAGGATATGGCGGAGAGGAAGGTGGCTATGGCGGGGGCTATGGAGGAGGCTATAGCGGAGGTTACGGCGGGGGCTATGGAGGAGGATACGGCGACCAGATGGGGGGCTACGGCGGCGGCAACGGCTACAGTGACTTTGGCGGTGGATACGGCCAGCAGTCGTCCGGTTACGGGCCCATGAAGGGAGGGAACTCGTACTCCGGGCGGAGCGGCCCCTATCCCCGCGGCGGAGCGACCGGCTACGGCAGAGGAGGATACGGAGGAGCATATTAAAAGCAGCTCTTTATAAAGACTCGTTAGGCTGTCCGTTTATTTCGCCTAAGTCCCATTGGACACCATTCACACGGTCTCTGCTGAACACGGACACTGTGAAACCTTTCCTAACTCCTCAGTTCTCAACAGGTAGGAAGACCGCTTCCAAGAAACCTGACTTGTTTGACCAGCTTTTGTTGTTGTACAAGTTCTAGTCTAATCAAAATAAATTTGTTCCAAATACTTTTTTTTCAGCCTAGCTATTTAATTAGATCTTTCCTTTTTACGGACCCTTCTACCAACTCTTGTTCATCTGCCCCGCGATCAATTAGATTTTACATTTTAGACCTGACCTGGGTAAAAAAAAAAAGGCTAAAACTGTTCTGATCAGCTGCTGCCTGGTGGTATAAAGGTCAGTGAAGTGTGTTTAGTGTTTTTCATGTTTTTTCGTTTGTGTAAAACCAGTATACTTAATTACAGATGTAACAGAGCAGATTATTTCATTACTCATTTTTAAGTTGTAAAATAACGGGACACAGTCTAACTTCCACAACATTCATTCAAGTTCAGTTATGCGTGTGTTTTTTAACAGCTTTGTCATTTGTATTGTATTCTTGTCTGCAGAACGTACAGATTGTGAAACGCTGACATGCACATGTATGATTTTTTTTTAAATAAAGTTTAACAGCTTAAGATTACTCTTTGGTTTGGCTGCAGCACAAGGCCAGTTGGAAACTCTTTAAAAGTCCTGTAAATCTCTCAGCTCAACTATCTCTTGGTGATTTGTGGTTGTTTGGGTGAAATGAGTACCTTCATTATTCCTTGTCTTTAATAAACCCTCAGTAGTCTATTATTTACTTTTCATTCTCATATATAGGTGATCAGTTATTCCACTACTTCAAAATAGATGTAGAAGTTTGTTTATTGAACCGGCCGTTTGAATACCTGGGTTCGATTGTGATAGACTGAAATATCCTATTAGGATATCCTGCAATATAGGTATGTAATCAGCCTGTCTTCACTACTTGTAGTATAACTGTTGTACATTGACTTAATTTGATTCTCATTATCCATGAGTGGATCTACTTTAACCGGAGAATTTTAAATTTACGTTGTAGTATGTAGTATTTGGCACACATTGAATTTTGCACTGCATCTGGTCATATCTGATGTCTAATTTCTGTGGGGTGTTTTTCTTTTTTATTCCCTTCCCCTTTCTTCTTTCCTTTCCTCCTAGATGGTCACTGACAACCCACAGCAACTGTGACCCTGAACGGACTTCAGCATTTCTGCAAGACCTGAGGATTTGCTGTGACAAACTGCCTTTACTGAAACTTGTAAAAGACTCCAGAAAAGAGTACCTGTACTTTATGGAAAATTGTTTGACTTGTTTTTTTTGGAAGGCTTCCTCAAGTTTTTTGCTAAATTCTGTTTTTGCAGAATTAAATCTTTGTTAAATTGGTATCACTGTCTGGTTTAGTAAACTGACCACAAAGCATCTTTGGTACAGAACTTGATCTGACATGTATTTAAATGAGTAGTGCTGAAATGGCAGTCTTGCAAGTCATAATGCAATGCACACCAACGGTTCCCAACCACCAGGCCGTGACAATTACTATTTTTTTTGTTAGAAGTATTTTTTATTTTTTATTTTTTACTTGGTCTTTCTTAGTCTTAAACAGTTTGTGAACCCCTGAAATGTACTTTTAGGGGAAGCAAAGGCTAAAAGTACTCCATGGTACAACATGCTGCTGTAATGAGTTTTGAATGTACAATACCCACTTTCAAATCCTGGGGTTATAGTTTTATCATAACTTTTTAAATGGAAACAAAACCCTGACACGTTACTATAGTCAGTGCTGATTAAAAGTAACTGCTTTGAAATATGGTACAATTATCTAAATGTACTTTTCACAGCATTGTTGCCCTAAAATGTGTTTCTGAGGGTGTATTGTGGTTTTTTTTTTTTTTTTTTTTTTTTTTCTTCTCCACAACAAGGGATTGGCTTTGATTTGCCTTTTCAGGAACCTTGTTCAAGTTTCTCATGCCCTCTTACGTGAAGCAGAGATGGGGCCTTCAGTGGACTCGTCTAAAGATTGGGGTCTTGGAGAAGGATTCAACCAAGACTGCCAGCTTGTACGTGGCAAATAAAACACACTAACAGCCTTGCGTTTTTGACTTTACCTTTCAGTTTTAACAAGTTCATGTGCAGTTTAGTGCTCTTGCAGCAACGTCAATTTCCATAGGTTTTAATTATAGAAAAAAAAGCAGTTGGATAGAGCGAAGCGCAGCAGCTGATATAAAAAAAAACGGACAAAACTATTGGGACGCATGACCATTACACCTATGGGGACTTTAATGACATTGCATTCAAATACAAATACATAGGCTTTCTAGCTGCTTTAGAAGCAGCTATAAAAGCTACCGCTCTTCTTGGAAGGCTTTCCACAATATTGTGGAGTGTTTATATGAACATTTGTGTCCGTTCATTCTGTAGAGCATTTATGAGGTCAGGCACTGATGTTGGATGAGAAGGCCTGGTTCGCAATCTCCGTTCCAGTTCATCCCAAAGGTGTTGGATGATGGTGAGGTCAGGGCTCTGTGCGGGCCAGTCAAGTTCTTCCACACCGAACTCATCCAATCATGTCTTTATGGACCTTGCTTTGTGAACTGGGGCACAGTCATGCTGGAATAGAAAAGGTTCTTCCCCAAACTGTGTCGGAGTTGGAAGCATGGCGTTGTCCAAAATGTCTTTTTTTGCTAAAGCGTCAAGATTGTCCTTCACTGGAAGTAAGGGGCCACCTGAATTCAATAATTAAGAGGTGTGTCCCAATACTTGTGTTTACCATATAGTGTAGTTGAAGTAGTGACCTGTTTTATTAAGCTACAGATCTGTCCTTCAAAATTAAGCTGGTGATTACATCAGCATATACAGAGTGCATGCTCTTCAGGTTTGGGAGGAAAACTTTTTCTAATTCTAATGAAACGTTTGTATTTTGGAACTGCGTGGCACCTGGAATAATTTAGTAAGGATTTACTTTTATTTAATGCAATTCCTGCATCTGTTAACCGGACTAAACTAAAATCAAACACTTTCAGCAGCACTTCGCCACAACGACAAACCTGTCTGTCATAATAAAAGTCTCCGGTTACTCTGGAACCGGGAGCGCCCATGCATCAGATGAAGATACTACTATTACTACTAATATAATATATATATATATATATTAATTTAAAAAAAAAACACAGTTATAGTGTTTGAGCATTGTGATCACTTTTGGAGTAACTTAATTGTGAGAAGGAGAAATTAGTTTTTTGCTTAGCCTATGCTTAAAATTCTTTTCAGTGTTAAAACTGTATTTTATCTGGTGTTTTCCTAACATCATTTAATGGTGCTTCTTCAGAATCCACATAAACATTCTTTATTCAAAGTGATTTGTTTTATTTAAAGGCAGCTTAAATGAACTTTAAATGATACCAAGTCAAGTAGGTTTATTGTCATTTCAACCATGTACACCAGACACAGTGAAAACAGTGATCCTCCAGGACCAGGATAAAACAAAAAGAACAGGAACACTACATAAGCTCAAGAAGAAGAAATTAAACAAGAGCAAGCTACAACATTTCAGGACAGGACAACATACATATGCAGTCAGACATGCAGGGACAACTGATTCCTGAGGACAGAATGAAACTAAAAGAATCCAGAGGAGGGCAGTAACGAAGCATTAAGCTGGTTATTAGCAACCGCCAAACTCAAAAGAGGAGGAAGAAGAAGAAGGAAGAGGCGCTTCAACTCCAAGCGAAGGTGTGTTTAAGTAATTTTTTTGTTTTTTTGCAGAATGATTTTACAGTTTAATCCCTGAAATATCATCTGTGGACAGAGACTGTGTAGTACGTTGCAGTTTACTGGTTAGTTCTGTTCGATAACGGTAAGAAAACTAAAACTGTCAAAATGAACCAGTAACTTCAGCTCCTGACTTTACCGACTAGAACATCTGAAGGCTGATTTGAAATGGTCACAGAAATCTAACTACTTCATTTCTTTGACAACTCCTCTACTTGTCAAATGGACACGCCTAAACATAGTGTATTCATTGTTGTTACTGTTTTCAACACTATAATATGTGGAAGACATTAGCAACAATAATATAATAAAGAATAATAATTAATCAGAACTTTACAGTAACATTTTCAGTTATGCACAGACAAAACAGTATTTGTTTTAGACCTCTGACTTGATCTAGTTCCTCTTGGCATTCTCCAAAGCTGCATTATGAGCAGCAATCTGAGATATTTGGGGCAGCTAGTGGCCTTGTGGTTAGGGAGTTGCCCCTGTGATCAGAAGGCTGTGGATTCGAATCCCAGAACCTCTAGTGGCACCACTGAGGTACCCTTGAGTAAGGTACCGTCCCCACATCATGGTTGTCCGCTGCTTCACTTGGTGAAGGGGTAAATGCAGAGAAAAACTTAGTGTTGTTCACACTGTGTGCTGTGGTGTGTTCATGTATGACAAATGGACACTTTACACTTACACACTTTACACTTGCTTTTTCAACAGTACTAAGGGTAACACACACGCTGAGACTGCTGTTGATGTATGAAATTATTTCATACTTAGATGTTGACTCTTTGTGTATAATTGTGTCAGAAGAAAAAATCTTTTGCATTGATTTGTGTCAGAAGAAAATTTTTTTTGCATTTAAGCATTAGCCTTAACGTTTTCAAAGTGTCATTACATTTATGAAAAATTTTCAGTTGTGTGTTTACATTTTTTTATTGGTCATGTGCTTTGGATTGTAATGCTGAAGATCAATGCCTCTCCTCTGCTTCTGTTGTTTCTGTTATGCCTACAGCTACTTTTTTCCAGAACTTTATATTTCTTTTAAAACTTTTGTTTCACTAAATTATCCTTTCTGTATTTATTTACAAAACTTTTTGTCTCACAAATTTTTATTTCATTACCATGAAATTTGTTCTTCCTATTAGTTATTAATATTAATTTCCTATAACACTGAAACATAAAAAAAAATTATCAACTTCTCATCTTATTTCATTAGTCGCAGTAATAATCCTTGACTGTTGTCTGTTCAAATGACAGTTTTAAAAATTGTACATTTCTCTGAAACACCACGTTCAAAAGATGTCAGATACAGAGCGTGAGATTCAGACGCTGCAGCAGAAGGCGGAAGAGGCAGAAAAAGCTCTCCAGAAAGCAGCGCAGTATGGGCTTCAGCTGTTGGATGACAAAATAGACATGCAAAATAAGTTGGAAGAGCAACGGATAGAAATGACTGCTGTAATAGAGGTAAGCTTCACACTAGTCCCATGCATTTGTATTTTAAATAATACATGCAATGATGAATGAACTATGATAAATGTTCATTATTGAAATATTTCTGAAAAAGACCTCAGCATGCACTACACATAACCAACAAGAATGTAGTTCTTAAAAGTACAAGCATTCTTTTGCTGTAGGGCCACAAAGTCTTTAAAAATAAATAAAGTTGGCACCATACATTTGTAATCATTTAGAACACTTGGAGACTGGGGGAGGGTTTAACACACACACTCAAAGCATAAATAACATTATGTATATAAATAATGATGAGTTAATAAGTAGTAGGTGTAAAAATAGTAGCTGTTACAGAGATTCTGTATGTAACTGGTATACCTATCAAGGCATTTACAAGACATAATACATCCCCCTTTTCCATTGTATATTCTTGCCGTGCTGTACTCATTCCACAAAATGGATTTGACTCCTATCACTTTGATCTATACATCTCAGATCTGTAATCTTCAACTTCATGTTCCAGTTACACTTTATGCTCTGTCATAAAGGCACAGTGAATGCAGGCACATTATTTTGCTTCATCCTGTATGTATGTCCTTGTAGTTAACTGTTTCATCCTCACATTGAAACTTAATGTGAAGTAAATTAAATCTAATATAGTAACAAAACTGCCACCTATAAAGATTTTTTTTTATAAATAAAAATAAATCATTTTCCAAGTTCTAGCGAAATTCTGTATTTTATGAGTGATCGTAGATTGCGCACTCTCTATTCCCTAATCTTATAAAGGAAAATAGGAGAAGGTTCATTTTTGTTGGCAAATATAGAAATTTGGGTGTGTGTTGTGCATTACATTCTTCACTCTCTCCTCTTCAATTTAATTTAACATACTGGACCATTAAATCATCATTTTCTATAATCCAGCATACCTTAGTTGCAGGTCTTTCATTAATTACAGTTTTTGTCTGGAACTTTACTATACAAACCAGTCCCTTTGCACCAGCCTTGATTTCCAGCACTACAGAGAATCCATGAGATACATGGAGTTGTAGAATCCGCCATGTCTACATGTCTCTTTTACATGTCCCCAACATGTAAATTTCTATTTACCTTTGTCCATTTTACCTGTTTTCCAACAACACATAAGGATATTTCTTTGTTCACCTTAACCCTATTAACAAATCTGCACCACCTTAATGAAGAAGTGGGTGTGTTTAGAGTGGGTTGAGAGAAGTTTTGAGGATGTGTTTTACAAAAAATATGGAACTGAGTGTTGACTTCTCTTGTTTGTAGCAATGTTAGCCTTGTACAACCCTGTTTGCAAAAAAGTTAGGATGCTGTGTAAAGTGTACATAAAAACAGAATGCAATGATTTTCAAATCATGTGAACCCTATATTTATTTGAAAACAGAACAAAGGTTACTTATCATCTTAAATCTGAGACATTTTGTTTTCAGAAAAATCATTTTGAATTCAATGTCAGCAGCACATTTAAAAAAGCCCTTGCTTATTTCGGAAAGACAATTTCAAACCCCATTTTGCTCACATTACAATGGCATTGCTCTGTAATAGAAAAGTCTGAGTGCTAAACTGGCCTACCTGTAGTCCAAACCTGTTGTTGAAAACATTTGTCGCGTCATTAAATGAAAACTGACAAAGGAGACCCTGAGCTGTTGAGCAGCTGAAATCCTGTTTCAGGAAAGAATGGGACAACATTTCACTTTCCAGCTACTGGTCTCCTGTAACGTTTACAGAGTGCTGTTAAAAGAAGTGATGAAACACAATGGTAAATAATACCCCTGTTCCAACTGTTTTTGAAACATGTTGCTGGCATCAAATTTAACACAGTGAAGTTTCATAAAATGCCATTTTAAGTTTGTTCCCTGTAAGTTGTTTTTCACAAACAAAACATGTCATTTGACACAGGATGTTCAAAGAGAAGCAAAGGGGGAAAAGTTTAAATCTTTGAGAGAAGTGTCTCACTGCATTGATCATAATAATAAAGAATTAAAAAAAAGATACATTTCCGTGTGTTAAATTAGCCTGTATAATGTTCTGTATGGATAGAAAATCATTACATGTATGTCTGTATTAACAGGGCCTCGAACAAGAGAAATACTCCTTGCAGAGAGAAGTGGAGCTAAAGTGTCGAATGCTGGACAGCCTTCATTCAGAATTTGATTATGTTAAAAATCAGCAGAAAAATTTGTTAGAACAGCAGCAGTCAACGCTGGAGAGGAGCCATGCGGTGGAACTCTGTGACTTAAAGAGCAAGGTCAGACCATAACCTGGAGAAGCACATTTTAAAGTACAGCAGTATATTTTTCCTTCTAGAAGTACATGAACTGATACCAGCATTTTCATCTTCCACACACTTACATTTCACAGGATCACAAAAGTTGGATACTTACAGTATACTTACACTTGCAATTGCAGTTTTGTTGTTTTACCAAAATGTAAGCCTGGTTCAGACACAGTTACTGAGATTTAAAGTTAATATTCAAAGAAACAAAATTCAGATTTTGCTTTGCATCCAATGGATAGTTTTGCAGAAACATTTAAGTATTGATTTGAAACTTCTGATGCAATAGTTCCAATTGATTTACAGACCGCACCCAATTTCTGTGTAGGTGGAGAAAATGAAAGCTGACCTTGATGAGGCTCAACTCCTTGAGAAACAAATGAGACACAAGCTGGAAATGCAGTCTCAAACCTTAAGCGACAAAACTGAGGAGCTCCGCAAGCTAATGGAATGTTCCCATGAAGCTAAGTCCTCTGAAATCGCGGAGCTGCAAATAAAGAAGATGGACCTGGAATCGTCTATGGTAAATAGTTTTTATTCCTCATGGATACAAGTAGTGTGTGCGGGTTTTTTTCTGTCTAATATGACCAGTTGCAGGTCAGCTATCTAGCTCTCATCCCACACAATTTGTTAAACATGATGATGGATTCATGAACAGCTACTTGGGGGTAGTTATATAACAGGAATGCATGGTTGTAACCAGCCATGATCAGAATGATTTTTTTTTTTTTTTTTTTTGGCAATAAGCTGTTGGCTCATTTATTATTTTAATTTGGACATTGTTATTAACAATAACATTAGTAAGCTAAGTGCACTCGTGCTGCTTTTAAATGCTGCTACTTCTGTACCAAAATCTTGTAGCATAATGATACATGATTCATTGTGCTAAACAGCCATTTGCCTCTTACTTTTTGTGTCATTTTTTTCATTGATGCACTTTAATGCATGAATTTAAAATGCCAGATTAAAGAGCAAATAATATTTTTAATATTGCAACTTTGCCTAAAATAAAAGAGGGGTATTTATCATTTTTCTTAATCTGCACTTATCTTTAACTTGCTTATTAAAAGGCTATTCTCAAGATTGTGCTTCTTTGATTTAATCACGAGTGAAAAGAACCATTTTTCACTCAGTAGTAGTGAAGTGGAGTTTGATGTCAGTCTGACTGGAGAAAAAATGAAAACAACCAAGATTTGAGAACTTGAACAGAACTACAACATGGCTGACGCCTTATATTTTGCTCTATTTCTGTCTACTGCTCTGCAGAGTGGTAAGGACATGCTTTTTGTATTTCTTAGTCAAAGCCTGTCTCATGGGATCTTAAATTTGGTTGTGGAAGCTCTATGAACATTATTTTTATAATCAGTTTTTTTAAATGATAGTTTCAGTATTTAATTAAACATAAGTTTGTTTTGTTTATCAATTACATTCCTGTTCATTTTCAGGAGTATTTTTGTTTACCCCTGGTAGGAAGTACTGGAAATATAGATGTGTTAAAATCAGAAATCAGTCTATGGGCAGTTTGGCTTACAAGATTTACTCCAAGAAGGCAATGCCATTATCGATTCTGCTTGATTTTTTTTAATCAAGTCCCTTATCGATTTCTGATCAGTTTTTTTGGGGGGGGGTGGGGGATAAGGCCTACACAGGTTATCAGCATCACTGAAGGTGTTATATTATCAGGATAGAATGTTTGCCTGATAACAACTCCTTTTCTTAAAAGGATATAACTGGGTTCATTTGCAAAAACAGACATCTCCATATTATTAAGTTTATCAATCATGCATTTGTAATGTGTGCATTCCAGGTAATATCAAAAAGCAGTTGTTTTGATATTTTTTTCACAAATGTAAAGTTTTTGGACAAAAACATACCTAGTTTTTGTTGTTGTTGTTATTTATTTATTTGCACAAAACGTCATGTCAAAATATCCATCGTAAAAGATAACTTTGAGCAAAAGTTACACTGGAATGCCCTTTCAGACAGCACATCTCCAGCTGAATAGAGTCACAGCTATGTAATGTCACCCTAGCTAAATACTGGATGCTGATTCACTGAATAAATTTATCGAGTTGTGCTCAAGAATAGCTCTGGCATTTGTCATTTTCGGTTGTAAAATGTAGAACTCACAGTTTTTTTGTTTGTTTGTTTGTTTTTGGTTTTTTTTTTTGTAAGGTGTTTATCTTTTTTTGCAAATGGACTCCTCAAGTATAAAATGAACTAATTGACAGTTCTGAGTTTATGGGTGAGTAACTGCTATCTGTAGCAACAGTCTGTTTGTCATCTAAAATTGATGAAATACGAAAATATGTGTACAGCATTTTTCATGCCAAGCCTGGCAGCGTAATGCCAGTGTTATTATAACATGGGATATTTGCCCTTCGCAAAGAAGCATTGGCAGTTGTGTGTAGAATGTTACAGTTTGGAACTGGATTTCAAATAGAATGGTTCCTGATTCCCATCCCTGGATGTAGACATACAATGCATACAGTTGTACATACAACGCATAAAGCTGTAGCTAATTATACAAACTATTCATAAGACCACTTACTAATGTAATGCGCCTGTATGACACAAGGTTTAAAAGGTGCAGAAACAAATTGAGGCTTCAGTTGGGCTAGGGAGGTATAAGAGTAAGCAGGTATATAAGAATAATTTTGGTATTTAAAAAGGATGACTGGGTTTCAAAATTGTTGGTTTTTAAAAAAATTTATTTATTTATTTATATTTTATTCCACGTCCATGTTGGAGTTCACAGATAAGTGGTGTTGATAGAAAGAAGGAACTGATCAGGACCAGGAAATAAGTCAGAAAAGCTACACAGAACAGTGGTTCTGACCACGAATAAGAGCAACAAACACCAGGAAGCATGTTTGTGTACAATACCAACAATAGCTAAACCTGGAATAAAAAAAATCTTCTATACAGTATCTATACAACCATTAAGCACTGGCCAGTAGACACTAGACAGGGTACTGTGGTAATAGAGCAAAAAGTAGAATAGTTGCTGGTCCACCACAGCATAACAGTTCACAATGTCAAAACCTGCAGGAAATGTGTATAGATTAAAACGTCTGTGCATATAAAACTAATTGAAGTATGCTCAATATTAAAGGCTGGCTGACATGTATTTTTCAGGACTGATACAGATTATTGATAAACTGTGAGTCTGATCACCAATACCTAGGTCTGCTATTCGTTTGCCATAAATTAGAAGTTTATAGTGTGAACAACAGGAACTTAATTCCTACACAAAATGTACATTAAATTAAAAATATAATGTTTAATTAAATTCTAAACATGCTTATTATAAAAGTAAAGTGCATGGAGCTTTCAAACAGCATAAATCTTTGCAGATTTGATAGGGAAAAGTAGAAACCCAGATTCATCCATCCAGCAAACTGTCAGACTGTCATTATATATTATATTTTAAGAAAAAAAAATACAGTACTATCCTGTAACAAATCTAGCATGAAATACATTAGACATGCTTAAATGTTTTAGCTATATATGTGTTCTGGTGGGGTTCTTGTAAAAAAAAAAAAAAAAAAGCCTACATTTAGATTCTTGTTTTTGAGAAGTGCTCAGTACTTTGGAGAGATGTTTAAGAATTTATTAAATGAAAAAATAAGGTGATCTGTATCTATGTAAACAAAGAAAAAAATAATAATTTGCTGAATTTAATAGATAATGAGTTATGAACAGTGGCCAAGTAAATAGGTAATGTTCATTTTAAATGCAATTTATTTAAGGGTATTACTATACTTTTTCTATTAGTGCAGAGTTTTTTGGGGGGTTTTTTACCTGTGAATTATTCTTACAGGTATGCAAGGAGGGGGTCTAGTGCAGAAATCTGAGTTTTGAAATGTTGAGTTTTCTTTTTTCAGGCTATCTTAGAGCGGGAGCTGCAAGAGTCACACTACAAAGAACAGCAGCTGCAGCTGACTAATACCATTATCCAGAGGCAAATGGAGGCACTTGTTGATGCTAAAGAAGAACGAGAGAAAGAAGTGGTGTCCTTGTACAATGCTTTGGAGGTAAGCGTTTTCATAGCTTTTCTGATTGGTGGTTCCCAGGTTACGTTCCATATATTATCCTCCCATTAGCTTAGACATGCAATCAAACAATAATAGGCAATAAACTACTTGAGCTTGTGTATGCATACCTCCAGGAGAATGGCCAATGATGATGGGCATGTAGTTCTAAAGAAAGTTCTAAAATGTACATTGCTATGACATTACTCATGTTCATTTCATTCTATTACGAGCTATGCAGTAAGATAAGTACTTCCCAGATACGGTCGACACAAACAGTTCTGCCAACTCTAGACCACACTCACCGATTCCGAAGCAAGAACACCTCTCTGAAATGGCTACAAGAGAATCATTAAATATTTAGTTTAGTCAAAAACTAATCCAGAAATCAGTCATAGCTTTACATACTTTGACACTGTGTGTGTATGCATGTGTGATGAGCGAGTGTAATATTTATAACACATGGAACATGGCAAGCTCATGCTGTATTTCAGCCAGTTCTGTGCATTGTGCTCTCAGGTGAAACTAATCTGCATAATAATTTATTGCTTAAACATTTGCTGTGATGTGCATGAAGGAAGTGTTTTATTAAGGCAAGTAAAGAAACAAAATTTGAACTTTTTGGTCATGCACTCCATTGTCCTGAAAAAAGGCACTGCATACAAAGAAAACCACCCACTATCAAATACTGTAGTGGATCAGTGATGCTTTGGGGAATTGTTCCAGGGATCTTGTGAAAATAGACTCCATTACATACCTGGAAATTATAGCCCAAAATCTGTCTGCCTCTTCCAGAAACCTGAAATTTACCAGTGATCAAGATAATGACCCCAAACAAACTTCAAAATCCACACTATCATTTTTTTTCTCATTCTGAGATAATGGGGCTAACTGTGTTGTGCTGAACCTTAGAATTTTTTGTAACCTTTTTCTGACTGCTATACTTTAACAAAAAAGTTAGTTATTTCAACTGAAGCATAGTTTGCTGCTTGTTGAGACCTTCTAGTCTACTTCACATTGCTGGAAAGGGTATATTTAAGTGAGGTTTTGATTAAGCAGGGTTTGCAATTTTTTTACTTCTCTCCCCCAACAAGGGAAGCGGATTCCCATTTGAACCAGCAAGGCGATTGGCTCTCTTTAGTTATTGGTTGGACTTTCCATAATACAGCCAACATTTTGAGAGCTACGAGCTATTCCAGTCATTTCTCAGCAAGAGTCATTGGAGCAACTGCTTAATAATGTAAAAGAACTTCATAACTAAGTAATAGGTAGTACTATAACCCAAAATCTTTTTTATATTCCATGAGAGTACATTCTCTACCAGCGAAAAAAACATGGATGAAAAAGTACTCCTTTTGATGATGAATGTACTTTAAAATTATATAATCTGCTTCTTTTTCAAATGCAAACGTAGTGCTTCCTTTAACTAATGTACTGTCTGTACAGTTAAAGGGTTCTACAAATCTCTCTTTAGAGTCTCCAGATTTTCCCCTTTGTTGGTGAGACAACAGGATAACAAACCAAGGCTAAAACACAACCAGTCTTTCCCTTTACTACTTGTGCCCAGACACATCAAGCCAACTGTCGGACATCAAACATTGTTAGGCTGTTGATGAGTGTCTGGCTGACCATTGCCTGTAGTTTGTGCAGTGTGTCCCACCATAATCTGCTCTCATCAGAGCTGATTTGACTGATTAAGCCTGGTCACTAGACCATTTACCGTCAAGCAGATAGTGTATGCAGATTTTCGCAGGCAGCAAGAGGCTTTGGTGAGCTGACAGAGAGCGATCATAGGCCTGGTGTGTCTGGGCTCTAATACTGTTGCAGTTACAAACCACAACTCTCACCATCAAACTACAAGATATCAGTGACAAAATACCACTATGTTACTAGCTGAGAGAAAAAGGGTTACATAAACAGTGTTCTTCCCTCACATCATAATAGCACAGCCTTTACTGGCTTTTCTCCCCTTCTATTGTATCTGATATAAAATAAAATAACATATACAGTGTGTATATTTATATTATATATTATATGTGTAATTACTATATACTGTTTTCCAAAATATAGTTTTATTCATTCTTTATGGATTTCTTTGAACAGAGAAAGTATTTAAAAATATACTGTAATTATCTATTTTAAATAGATTTACCGTAGTTATCTACCTTGACATTTCATCTCCACTTCTGAAATATGATTGAGCCTGGATGTTACTTGTTTTACAACTTAATCTTTTTTTTTTCCATTTTTATTTACAGCCTTATAATATGAAATGTGTGGATTTGCACACAATTAACATATGCATGGTTGTATGCATTTGCCTGCTACTAAATTAGTTTCATATTATTGAAAATAGAAATTCCAAATTTTTAAACAGGGATTCCAAACTGTTGTATTGAGTACTATAGTCTGGGCATCTTGGCCTGTCGCCAGTCTATTGAACACATTCTAAGAAAGTTTAAGTAGAGACATGGCTGGCAAGGATAGGGAGGAAATGATGGGGAGAGAAGAATGATGACAGAAGAACAGAAAGAAGAGAATCTATTCAGATGCCTAGAGTGGCACTTGAGGAAGGGCAGCAAAATGTACAGAATATGGTGTTTTTCATTTTACCTCTGAAAGTTCATTCTGTAAGTTCACTGACTGGCAGAGGAATGTGTCGTTGATTAGGCTGCCCCTAAACCCACCCCATTCTTCATTAAAACCTGCCCCTAAAGACACATTGACCAAACAAACTATGAGTAGGCACTTGCAGGCATACCTGATAGTGCTCATCCTGCAGCTTACTTGTGGGCAAACGTATAAATCGGATACCTTTAAATGAAAAGAATACTAAAAGAGTAGTGACATTTAAGCCATTAACTAAGGACACTTTGGATTTAGTATCACATTGCTAAAACATATTATCAGAAAACTTTAAAAAAAAAAAAAAAAAAAAAAAGTCTAAATAAAATCTAAATAAAAATCTGTAGAAAAAAAACTCAATATGAAAATACACTATGCTATATACAGAAATGATGGGTATAAATACTACATATATACAAGTAATACAGTGGAGTAATCAGTAGTAATATTAAGTAATAAAAGTGATATTGACATAAGTAGTGATATTGCACATGTAAGACTATTGCACGTAATGAAACACCCATTTGGAACCCATTTAGAAAACGTCACATGATACTGCACATGGTAAGATAACTGCATAAGATATTAGAGCCCGACCGATTTATCGGCAGGCCGATATTATCGGCCGATATTAGGGATTTTCCAAACTATCGGTATCGGCATTTATAATGGCCGATAAATGAATATTTCAAAAATAAAATAAAAACGGACGAA
>JBBPCZ010164309.1:0-17239 GCA_037974445.1 Brycinus macrolepidotus
AAAATGAAAAAACTAGTCGCAAAATGAATAATCTAGTCGCATTGGCGACCATTTTAGTCGCCATCTGGAGCCCTGTGGCCTGAGGCCTATTGTCGAACCCACTAAAAAACATGTAAAACTCATTAGCCTTCTCAATAGTTCCATCAGTCACCTGGCTGCTAGACTTCAAGCCTGTGATTATCTTCATGCCCCTCCACACATTCGTGGAGATGTTCTGCAGCAGCTTTTGCTCATGTAGCTGTCCCTTGCCTCCTTTAACTTCACAGACAAATGCCTTTGTACCTCCTTGGCTGTCTCGTCTGGAGTCTCACAGTTGCAGAGTAGATGACCTCACACACTGTCGTCGCGTTGGCCGATGGAGGAATATAAACCACAGTGGTGATAAGGTGTGAGAACTCTCTGGGTAGATCATACGGACGTAGCCCCACTGCTAACAGTTTGCAGATAAGTGTAAAGTGTCCATTTGTCTTACGTGAACACTCCCTGGTAAGGCATCTCCCTAACCACGAGGCCACCAGCTGTCTATGTGTTCCTTAAGCACAATCTGGCCAAGGTGGCACCATCGCTCGTTAACAAAAACAGCAAGGACTCCCCCTTGGCACTTTTCACTATCGTGTCGTGTTCTGTCTGTCCAAACACAAGAAAAGCCAGCAATGTCCACAGTAGACTCAGGAATACGCTCATGCAGCCAGGTCTCAGAAAGCACATCAAGCTGCACTATATGTGAAATTTAAAAAAGGTATTTGAATACGCCACTGGAAAACCAAAACATTGAAAGTTTAAGGTATTTTGTGCAGCTAGTTAGCATACTCTGATAACCCAGTCAAGTTAACATTTCTTTCTTTATATTGTAGGCATATGTGAATAAACATACAACATTTGACTTAATAGGTCACTCTAATATAAATTGATCAAACTTCCTGTGCCTTTCTAACATCCTCTTATTGTAAATTTTGAACATTTTTCTTGTCATTTGATAATTCAAAGTGTTCCCACATGTGTGATTTCAGTTTGCTGGTTCTGAGATACAGTGACAAGGATGCCTAAACTAAACCAGCTAAAAATTATTTATCTATTTTACATTTTATTTATAGAAGTAATTGTACTTATTCCAACTGGATATATTCACGTTCGGTTACATTTTTAAAGAAGCCAAAATTTTATTTGGCCTTGAGGTAATAACACTGCCTGAGAAAAAACATGGGTGCGCCTTCTAATAGAGACAAACAGCACAAAACAATAAAGATGAAGGTATGCACCCACCTCAAGTACTTAGAGAACTTATCTATTTAAAAGTCGCAATTAAAATCTATGCCAAGTGACGTACTACTAAAAAGAACAGCATGGAGAAACAGACAATAAGAAGGATATCCAGACATTACAACATCAGCACTAAAAACCGAACAAACTGCACTGCAGTCTTTGTTCCATCCTCCCTTAAAATCACCTTAAAACAATGACAACAAACACTAGATAAAGCAGACTAGTGCTGCACAAATAAACAACACATTAACCAAATAATTAATATCAAAAAAGGTAGAACATCTAAGTATTGCCTGAGCATGCTGTTAAAGACTGTGGGAGTGTCTGTGTGTGTGTAAATGTCATATATTTTTAACACTCTCCAGGAGCCAAAGTTCATATGTACTGAGCGAGTTACTATTCCACAAACATACCCCTGAATTACTTACACACACTGCATACATTAACACACACTCACAAAGGCTAATTTACACCTACTGGGTGAAAGCGAGATCCAAGCAGTCACAAGCCACACATACACCTATCACTGTTCCTCTAATAAAGAGACAATAATAGCTGTGCAAGGAGGGAGTGTGCTCCCCTGAAAAATACACTAGCTCTAGCTTCAAACCTTATGACTCTCTCTTTCATGATGTGCACTCACACATACACAGATGAGCCCAAACATTATGACCATTCACCGTTGAAGTGAATGACAATCTCATGAAAACTGCGCATGTCAGGAGCTGGGATATATTAGACAGTAAGCAGTCGGTTTTTGTAGTTGATGTGTTAGATGTGGAAGAAACAGGCAGGGGTAAAGATCTAAGCAACACTGACAAGGGTCAGTATCTTCCAACTGTTGTCCAAGGAGATACAAACCACCAACTGGCGACAGGGTGTTGGAGCAATGGATAAAGATGGCTTCATCTGATTTTCAGACAACCAGCTGCATGTGTGCCACCAAGATGCATTGTGAGAAGTTGACAAGCTGGTGGAAGAACTTTGATGCTCTGGGCAATGTTCAGCTGGGAAAAACCTAGCTCTAGTAATTCATGTGGGGGTTAATTTGACATGTCCCACCTACCTAATCATATTGCAAACCAGGTAAACACCAATGACATTCCCCAAAGCAGTGGCCTCTTTCAGCAGGATAATGCACCAGCCTCACTGAACACATTGTTCAGGAATGGTTTATTGGCCACTATATTCTGCAGATCCTAATCCAATCGAGCATCTGTGGGATGTCCTTAAACAAGTCCAATCTGTAACGGCTCCAGCTCACAACTTACAGGACTTAAATGATCTGTTGTTTACATCTTGGTGCTAGATACCACAGAGCACCCTCGAAGTGTTGTAGAATCCATGTACTGGTGGGCTGGAGCTGTTTTGGCAGCAACCGGAGGAAAAAAGCATATTAAGCAGGTGGTCATGGTGTTTTGGCTCACCATTGTACACGTACTCACTCATACACCTGCACAAAGGTTTGTTTTTATACAGCGTCAGAATGTGGATGGCTGATGCACACAGTTGATGCATGGGTACGGTATTTTTTGGAGCTCAAAAGAAACTGGAAATGGAACTAACTGTCCAGGAGTGTCTCATTCCTTCCTAATTACATTTAGAACTAAGCAGATAACAAGTCAAGTTACAACCTGTAAGTTTGATTGGATTGGACTAGTTTGTCTAGCATATCCGACAGATGCTCGATAGGATTGAGATATGAGGAATTTAGAGGCCAAGTCAACACCTTGATCTCTTTGCTATGTTCCTCAAATCATTCCTGAACAATTCTTGCAGAGTGGCAAGGTGCATTGTGCTGCTGAAAAAGGCTACTGTAATAAGGGAAATACCATAAGGGGTGTTCTTTGTGTGCAACTAAATTTAGGTAGGTGGTATGTGTCAGGGTAGCATCCACCTGATACAGCAAATTGCAAGTTGGTGCTAACAGAAGTTAGCACGGTAGCAATCACTGAATTTGGATAAATACATACTTCTTGTGAAACAAAATTATAAAACGTAAACAAAACTATAAATTTTTGTTTTGATTCTGATAATCTTGCACACAGTATTTTACTATGGCTTTGAGCTAGTCCGAAATCGATCAGATTTTAGAATGAGACCAACTGCGCTCAATTGTTTACTGACTGCAAGAAACCCAACCCTATATCCTGACGTTGTTGTTTTTGCTTGGAAATAAACTACAACACACACACACGCACGCACAGACTCTGTGTGTTTATGTATGTGCACATGTCCACCTTCCATCAGATGTTTTTTGTTGACACAAAATGACCTGTTGTCTCCAGCTACTCAGTTATTTTCAAGATGGTGCACACTTGTAGATGAGGTTTAGGACATAGTATAAGTTAGTATCAGCTTCAAAACAATAACAAAACTCCACTGTGTAGGTGAATGCTGTGGACAGGCTTTTAAGACAACAGGGTTTTCACAAACCGATTCAGGAGCAGGAGTGCTGTTCTAGAATTATTTTTTGTAGCAACAATTGTCATAAATACAGAGGAATCTAATGTAACCTTATCAGTCCTGGTTATAACCCGCCCTGGTACACCAGCTGAAAGTTTGCACATGCAAATAAACGTTCAGTCAGCTTATAGTCATGAATAGAAGCTGGTGTGTGTGTGTGTGTGTGTGTGTGTGTGTGTGTGTGTGCCATCCAACATTTGGGACCACCATCAGAAATGCACGATGCAAGCAAAGCCTCAAAGAAGATGGGGACGGAGTGTGCTCTCAGGGTTTATCCTGGATGATCATTACCCCCAGCTCTCCCTCAAGCATTGGCCACAGCTGGGCAGATGCTCCCAAGGATGGTCTTTCTTGTTTTCTTGATCTTCACCACATTGATAAAAAAGAAACAACAACCAATAACCCTAATTTTTAGTAATTTAGGTTTATCATAGACATCTGACCAATGTCAAAACAAGCACAAAGTCAAGCTTGCAACAGGTAGTCTATGGCTTTGTGCAGATGGAATGACAAAGTCTTTCATTTGAAATGGCAGACCAACTAATTTCCGGATTTCAACTAAACCAGAAGGATGATTTCCAGCAGCAAGTGAAGAAGTCAAGCAGGGTTGGATTTTCCCCTCTAAACTTCCAAACAGGAACTCAGCAAGGACAACAGACTTTAGATATTTGTAAAAAGAAATATAAAGAGTAAAAATAGAACATAAAGAGAACCTTTGTGTGAAGTGATAGATCTTTATGTCTTTGCATGTACTTTTACTAACATCCCATAGTAAAATCTCAACATTACTCCCCATTTATTAAGCTAAAGCATACCAATTGGTTTATCGTAAGGCTGAATTCATCCTCACCACACCATACACGTTTTAAGCACAGACTAAATTAAACGCAAACGATCGGCTGCTCTTACCAGACAGGTCAGTTCATTTGCAAACCATCGGGAATACTGCATTAAAAATCGGAATGGATTTGTCTTTTGTCTCTATCCAGTGAACAAAACATTCACATTCCTCATACTCCCCTTTCTTTTATGTTATCACTTTTGTGAAACACCTCCAAAGCCATGTTTACTATTTTAAATCACAGCTATTTTCTGTCTCTCAACAGACAGGAAAGGAGCTGCTTCTCTTCTTCCTACACCATGAGCGTACATGTCTCTTGCTCTTTCATTCTTTCTCACTTACACACACCCAAACATGCACGTGTACAGACGCATGCAGGCTCACTCATTCATTAGCTAAATAGCCATATTTAGCTCACATACAATGTAAATATATTGATACTGAACATTTCACTAAGTTGTCTTGATTTTTACTGTAATACCGGTTGCTGCCAGCACTTCTATAAAAGAAATGAGATATTCAAGTAATATTCATGATTTGTTTATGTTTATAAGACTGATAAATGAATGAAACCGATTTATTTTATTATTTATTAGGCCTGGTGCCTATACAATTTAGCAAAACACCTATAGTTCTCTAAGGTTAACATAACTTTCTCCTTGCCCCAGAAGTTTTGTGCCTAAGGTTTGCTTCTTTTGTTTTGCATTGGAGATGTGAGGCTACTATCTAGCGCCAGGCTAACTGGTCACAGAAGCTCAAAGCCGCCAATAAGCACTTTGCAAACTGACAGCCTACATACATTAGCCTCAAACACATTTTCTTATGCGGTTTCATACGACTGTCTATAAAACCAGGCAAAATAACATTTCTCAGCTTAAAACAGCAGAAACACAGCCTGAATGGGTTAGGCATGTGATTTGCATCATGCTAAGTGGTAGGGTGTTCACTGCATTTTGTGCATTTTTGTCTATTTTTATAGATAGCACAGTGATACAGTTTAATAGATGTGACACAGTATCAGACATAAGCATGTTGAGAAGCAACACTTTGGGGCAAGTATGTAATAGCTTAAGCATCCATTTGTGTCCATTAGTTGCTGGTCACAACAGATTCTTAGCTCCTGTAAAACTTAAGAATAAGGATGCACAAATCATGTTTTCTTATGGCTGAATTTTATGATTTCTTTATACCCAAATTGGGGCTCTTTGGAATGAATGCAGTTGGTCAGTGTTCATGGATGGACCACATCCTTGATATGCTCAGAAAAACATACTGTGACATAATGTGACATCATTTATTGTTATTACAATAAATATCATTATTTTGCCCAGCCCTATCAATCATCATTTTAAGTTAAAACAAATTCCTCTAACACACCACTTTAAGCTGCCAAAGCTTTTACATTACATGAGAGCCTTGTATTGCTACATTCGTGATCATTCAAGATGGGAGTGCAGGACGACCTAAGTTCAAACTTGCACATATTCACCAGTAATGCAAAACAATTGTAGAAATACAGGTCTCAGCTAGCTCAAAAGCCAAAAAAGCAAAGAAAAGAAAAACAGGAAAGTAAAAACAAATCAGAGGCCAGGAAACTACACCAAGCTTACTCTTTAGCAAATTGATTCTGAAAGATTGCTTACATTGCTAGTTCTTCCACACTTGTAAAACACTGAAGCATGTAGAGACTGTCTTCACTCATTGCCTGTGAAGTCACAAGATGATAATTTTTCACCCAATACTTTAATCCTCATAGCAACACTCATACACAGAACACAATTTGCTTTTCAGCCTTCTAAGGTTTCAACCTCACCACTTAGTTGCCATTTCAAAGTGACATTACACAGCAACGGACCAACCAACCTTCAGCCAACTTTTTAAGTCTACTTTTATCTTCAGCTCACTCATTTCTCTGTAGATCCTGCTAGTAAATGTAAAGGTCTAATGAAATGCTTATTAGCACAAAGCCAGACTGAGGATTAGGGGACACAACAAGTTTCAGGGGGTGACCCAGGTGGATTTGGGTGCACACACAC
Organism: Brycinus macrolepidotus; assembly: GCA_037974445.1. NCBI lineage: Eukaryota > Metazoa > Chordata > Actinopteri > Characiformes > Alestidae > Brycinus > Brycinus macrolepidotus. The sequence continues at coordinate 6,607 of JBBPCZ010164309.1, forward strand.
ACACACACTGGGAGCACTATTATTTCCGTTACATCCATGCCGAACAAACATGGCAGGGGGAGAATGAGGAGGATTAAAAGGAAGAATGGAGCAAAAGAAAGCCCTTTGACTTTCATTCAGACCACCACCCCCCAGGATGCAGAAGGCCTGCTCCAATCCCCCTGAAATCTGACTCAGGCGACAAGAGTGCACAGTCTCATTTAGATCACCCATTTATTTTTAATGCTTATGCAGATCACTCCTATATAGGGCTGTAACTAACAATTATTTTGACAATTGATTAAAAAGTAATTTTTTAAATCAATTAGTTGGTTGTTTTAAATTTTATGCATGTCTTAAGGACAAGACATGCATAAAAGATTTATTCAAGACATACAGCTCGACATTTCGGGTTTTAGATAGTTTAATAAAGAATCATTGTAAAGGATGGTTCTGTTTCAGTTTAGGCTCTTCTCTCTCTCGCCCTGGTTATCCTGGAATCACGAGGCCCCGGAGAACACAGACACAGACAATGGAATGAATGTATCAGCGCTCTAAATTTTTTATAGACAGAAGTGTACTTTTCAGCAATACACTGCATAAAATAAAATAAAAGTATCTCACATGAGTTGCGAGCGTTAGCTGGGAATGATGTCATAATGCTTATTTTGACAACACATAAAGGACGGATGAACGTCGTAAAAAAGAAAATAGGTGTCAAATGAGGGTCTTCAAAAATAGGACAACATATGTACAGAAAGAGGACTCATTTATCATTTATATCTAACAATCACTGTATTTTTTTAACAGAAAAATAAACCTTTAATAAATCTTTGCAGCCTTTTAAGACGATATGAAAATTAGACTAATAGTTTAATATGAATAAAAATACAAAAACTAACATCCTGTTTTGAACACTTCTGACTGTCATTAACACAGTGTAAACACTAGCATGAACCCAGCTACTGGAGGTGCACAAGACTTAGTGCCGGTCCCAAGTCTCAGTAAATGGGGAGGGTTACGTCAGGAAGGGCATCCAGTGAAAAACTTTGCTAAGTCAAACATGTGGGCGACCAGAAAATTTCCCATACCGGTCGAGGCCCAGGTTAACAACGACTGACACGAGTATTGTTAGTCAACAGTGTGCTAGTGGAAATTGGACTACTGTTGGCCGAGGAAGAAGAAGAGGGGGAAGGTGTGTTCAGAGGCAGGAGACCAGATGGAAAGGAAGTAAGGCCAGGTGTATTGGAGGAGGCTTCAAATTGTTCTATGATGGTGTGGATGGGAGGAGAAACGGGGTAGGTGTTGTTGTGAAGGAAGAGTATGTTAGGAGTGTTCTGGAGGTGAAAAGAATCAGACAGAGTGATGAGTGTGAAGTTAGAAATTGAAGGTGTGATGCTGAATGTTGTTAGTGCATATGCCCCGCAGGTTGGGTGTGAGATGGATGATGAAGAAGGACTCTAGAGTGTGTTGGATGAAGTAGTCAAGAGTGTACCCAAGGGAGAGAAAGTTGTGATTGGAGCAGACTTTAATGGACATGTTGTTGAAAGGAACAGGGGTGATGAGGAGGTAATGGGTAGGTATGGTGTCAAGGAGAGTAATGCAGAAGGTCAGACGGTACTGGATTTTGCAAAGAGGATGGAAATGGCTGTGGTGAACACGTATTTTAAGAAGAGAGAGGAGCACAGGGTGAGTGGAGGAAAATGTACGCAGAGTGGAGGAAGATGCAGGTGGATTATACCCTATGTAGGAGGGTGAGTCTAAAGGAGATTGGAGACTGCAAAGTTGTGACTGGAGAGAACGTAGCTAGACAGCATAGGATGGTGGTCTGTGAGATGACACTGGAGGTCAAAAAGAGGAGGATAGTGAGGGCAGAGTCAAGGATCAAGTGGCGGAGGTCGAAGAAGGGGGACTGTAAAGTGGAGTTCAGGGAGGAGTTAAGACATTGGGTGACAGTGACAAGTTGCCAGATAGCTGGGCAGCTTCTGCAGAAGCAGTAAGGAAGACAGCTAGAAAGGTGCTAGGGGTGACATCTGGACAGAGGAAAAAGGACAAGGAAACCTGAGATGAAGAAAAATAGGAGTATAAGGAGATGAACCGTAAGGTAAGGAGAGAAGTGGCGATGGCTAAAGCTAAGGCGTATAGCAAGTTGCATGAGAGGTTGGACACAAAGCAGCGATTGGCTAGGCAGCGGGAGCAGACATAAAAATTGGTCCCAGTACACTTCTTCTCCACATCCTCCAGCCTTCTCTCTCGCTCGTTCTCCTCATTCATTAGTCCCTCAAAGTACTCCTTCCATCTGCTCAACACACTCTCCCTGCCTGTGAATACATTTCCATTGTTATCTTTTACCATCCTAACTTGCTGGATATCTTACCTAGCTTGGTCCCTCTGCCTAGCCTTGAACTCCAATTCCCATGAGCACTTGCAACCCAACAACATGGCCACCACGGTAATCTACATATACTCACTCACAGGCATTTACCCTTTGTGAATCTCATTTCCGTACGTTTGCAAATGCTAAGAAACACTGTTTTCTGACTTTGTTCCTGTTTCCTGTTTTTGGATTTAGTCTTGCCTGTTTGAATGTGAGTCTGGCATTAAAGAGCTGAAACTGCACTTTCCTGTCTATGCTTGCTTGTGATACTTAGCCTAATTAATAAAATCTTTAAGATAAGATAAACCTTTATTAGTCCCACAAGTAGGAAATTCGCAGCTGCCGTAACAGGCTGACACTTGCTGGGGGAGCCTGAAGTTACTAAGTTACTTTGGATATAATGACACAGTGGTAGTTTGACCAAGATTCACTTTGGTAACGTTAAATCACATAACAAAATAAGTTTATTTACAGAAAGGTTTCGAGACGAGACTGTAATTCCTGCCTGCTTTCCCATCACATCTAGTTTAGCTAAGCCACTGCACGGTAACGACACGTTATTTACTTTAACCTCGCTTTTTTGTCTCGGACTCTAATGAAATGTTATTGGTTGCATCGTCTGTCATTTTATATAAGTCATATCAGTCTTGTTTAATACCGCTCATTTAAATTTTGTTCTTAATTTTGAACTGTTTACTTACCGTTCTGAATCTTCCTTGTCAATCCAGCCAACATGTTTTCTTTTTAAATGCTCATCCAAAGATGTTGTGCTGCTATACCAAGAGAGATCTGTGTTGCAGCTATCACAACTTTCTTTGTGCTGCTGGAAGTAAAACTGTCCCACTCTGTTAATATGCATCCATGTCGTGATGAGGATGCCTGACTTGACTCCGCCATGATATAAATGTTAAGCGCTTTTATTTGAAATGATGTGCCAGCAATATTTGTTTGCGTAATGTGATGATATAAGCAACGTAATGACAAACAGCTAATTGATAAGTAAATCAGTTGGTATTTTAATAATCGATTATTTCGATTTGTTGTTGCAACCCTACTCATACAGCCTATTAAAGCATAAGTAACAGTCTACATTACAAGATTGAAATTTACTACACATTTACTTTTTCTGAGGTTTTCTTAGAGTGCAATACCATGGCAAGCTAAAATTTAGACTCTACAGATTCTACATTAGCTAAATAATCCTTTATGAAATTAACTTCCACTGACCAACAACTGAGTCCCTCCACTGAGCCTGTCCACCAAGCTTCTCCCGCCCTTTCTTTTGCAAACTGAGGAGACGTGTACTCACCCTGCCATCCCCATTGCTGGGCCGGGTTCCATGGCTGAAGGCGTGTGCTGGGTCTTTGTGGTACACCTTGAGACAGGCCTGGTCTGTGACACCCCTGTGGAGGGACAGATCTAAATCAGTCACATACACGCTCCAGAGATCACCGTCCGAGTAGGGTCGCGTGCGGCGGTCATATGGCTGACCCCTGAGCTTGGCCACAGATGGATGCACCAGTGACGAAGGCAGATCAACACGAGTGAGAGGAGAGTGCCAATGGCAGAAGGGGGCATTGTTGCTGCTAAATGGCAAAAAGTTACACTCTTCTTCCACGCCCGAATCCATTGGGGTCCTCCTCAAAGTTTCAGCTTATTATTCACTTCTTAAATTCTAAAGACTTATTGCTCAATATTTGTTATTTAGTAACTATTTTAAAATGAGTATGCTAAGATAACAAAAAAAGTCTTTCCTAGCCTACAGATTCCTGTGGTCCCTTCACAGAATGTCTTGGAGTGTCAGCATGCTTTAAACTTTGTCTCCCATAAACTAACGATCAGAAGGTGTGGGCGCGTGTGAATATAACCCTGTTTTCTGCTAGATGACGTGTGTGCCTGTGTGTATTTTACTATGTGTGGGTGATATGGCATGGTCAGCTCTGGTCATGTGACTGTGTGACTGTAATTCAGTATTATAGCTCTGATAAAAGGAAAAGGGAGAGAGTCTCAAAGTTCAGCTTACATCACCCTGGCAACCAGAGGGGCAGGTTACTACAAGGCATGGAAAGCCAGAGAGCTCATTAAAAATTAAAGAGGCAGTGTTTAAATGTGTCTGTGATCTTGTATTTGGCTCTTTGTGGGTACCCATGTTGGTGGAAAACATAAACATTCTGACTTTATTGGGACATTTGATACCTATAGATACCTAAAACATGGTCACATGGAGGAACCAAATGTACTCAGGGTGATGAAAACGTGAACCTTTTGTCTTTGTGGGGACTTTTAGATGTAATAAATAAATATTTTGTTATTTACACTGAACATATCCAGACATGCCCTCTACTGAATTAGCTAATCAGCTACTTAAGGCATCCATTGCTGACACAGATGTTCATCTGCATTTTCATTAAAAAGTATTGCCAATAGAATGGGATATTCTAGAGCACCCACACATGAACCTAAGATCACAAGCCCAGTCTCAATCATCAGCTACAGGTATCTATATAGTCCCCACCAATAACCTGTGGAGCAGTGGAACTGTGTTCTCTGGACTGTTGGAGCTCCATCCAATACGTCTGGAATAGGTGGAAGTGGAATTTGCCATTCTGAACTAATCATCCAACATCAGTACATGATCTCACTAAAGCTCTTGTGGCTGAATGCGATCAAATCCTTGGCTTAAGAGTATAAGTTGTTACTGCTGCAAAAGTGCGACTCCCCGTGAATATCCCTCAGTTCAGAAACTGTGGATAACCCAGTCTACAAACTTGAGGACATATAATGTGCACTGCCTCTTTCAAAAATGTGTGGCGAGTGTTTTTCACAATTATTTTACCAACAGATCGATTTGGGAAGGAGAACATTGTCACCATTACTCCTATATTAACACTTCCACAGACATGGAATAGGAAGGGGAAGTGCACTTGGACCTTTGACTTTTTGTGCTTGTTATATTAACAGGATGTTGGAGGGGATGATGGAGAAGGAAAGCTGCAAAGCAGTCAGATGAACTCTTGAGTGTTTTTAGCCACAGACATGTACTAAGGGTACAAAATGTCTAATATCATAATTTTGACTTCTGAAAGATGAGACCAAATTGTGACTGTCATTACAATTACGTTTCAACTTGCTTTGTCAACTGAAACAATGTTCTAATATGGACATGCCTGTGAGAAATGTACGGTCTATTGCTGTCTATGTGGATGTGATAAGATGGCAAACATATTTTCACCCTATTATTACTAGTTGTCTAGGCTGGTTATGCTGTGTTATGGTCATTCAGGTGAAAAGATCCTACCCCACTGCTGGGTATGTTACAATTTACCCAATTTAATGTTGACATGTCATGGTCTGGGATATATAAGACAATAAGTGAATGTTTCTAGACTGTAGGAGAAACTGGCAGGCATAAAGACCTAAACAATTTTGGCCAAATTGTTATAGCCAGGGAGTGAAATGCTCCGGGCAAAGTTCTGCTGATTCCCTGGGTCCAGGCATTCATGTGGATATTGCTTAGACATGTGCCTAATCATCACACAACCTAAACATCATTTCGGACCAGTTACATCCCTTCATGGTAATGGTACTCCCTAAGGGTGGTGGGCTCTTTCACCAGGATAATGTACCTTGCCACACCAAACACAATGTTTAGGAACAGTTTGAAAATACTATTAAGATGGGTTGCCCCAGATCTCAATAAGACCCAGCACCTGTGGGATATGCTGGCAAAAGAAATTTGTGAAAGTGACTAAAGGATCTGCTGCTAATGACTTGGTGTCACATACCACAGAGCCTCCTCAAAGGTCTTGTAGGGTCATGCACTGGCAGGTTGGAACTGCTTTGGCAGGAAAATGGAGGACCGTCAGTATATTAGGCAGTCGGATTAAAATGTTTTGGCACTCAGCAATATTAAGCTTGCAGTTTAAAATGCTATAGTGCTAAACTGAATTATATTATTGCTGCAGGATGCAAATGACAATGACATAAATTGACACCAAGCTAACATTAGCTTGATGACATGACAAAAATGTCTCTATTCCATTGTAAAGGTACAGCACTGTGTCAAATATTATTTGAAAGTAATAGCATACCCTAAATAAGGGTGCTGGATTTACAATTTTAGTTTACAAATTACAATTACAAACTTACAAATGACAAATTCCAATCACGCAGTTGTAGGTAGAGAATGGAGTAATCTAGCTATAGCTAACTATTATTTTGTTTATTAATGTTTGGGAAATTGCATTCAGAACAAAAGAAAAAATCTAAAAGAACCATCACATTAAAATTGAAAAAGATTTAAAATTTATTTTCAAACTGATACATCCTCAACATGCACACACACACACACACACACACACACACACACAGCATACCTGACATCAGTTAGCTCATAGTACATGTTCCTCATGTCATCTTTGACATAGATGGCTGTGCTGGGGGACTCAAGCATTTTCATGCTGAGTTGCTGGGGGAAGGCACTGACGAAAAGAGCTCGAACTGTATCTGCACTTGTTATCTCATTAGGCATCTGAATCTGCTTTATATCATCAGCATACTGCAGATATAACACACCTGAGAGAAAATGAGAGAGAGAAGCCATTGTTACAATTCATACAATTCATCTCACAATAAAGACACATTAATGGTCACTGCTGAGTGTAGAGAAATCTGGAGCAATTGTTTTCATTTTGCTGTACTGTTTGAATGTAATTACTAATGTGCTGTGTTTTCCCTGAAACACAACGTTATTTTGTCCCTCTAAAACCTGACACTATGGTCTGAGAATGTCCAATACAACTTACCACTGGCAGCTTTTTGAACAAGGAATGATCTCTGCTTGCCCCGCTCAAACAAAAAAAAAGTTATAATAAAAAAATATGGCATTAGTAATTTATTTACTAAAAATAGTTCACATAATTTTCTATTTACCACATATGTAGCTGATTGCCAAGACAATTTTCTTCTTTAGTTTATAGGTATGAGAGAAATTATAAACACTGGCTGTGGAATTACTGTAAGCTTGGTGGTGCACATAAGATATACAAACTCTGTTTCCCATTTCGTCTGTCATCCCTTACACACTTACACAAACATATACGTTCTACCACCCAAACAAGAACTTTTCCCAAGTCACAAAACAACTACAATGAAGTACTGAATTAAGAACGAGAAGGGTTATTGTTGCACAGTACGCAATGCCTGGTTACCATCACCCAGTAGAAATATTCACCAATTTTAAAATGTAAGGAAGTTAAATTCTTGTGGCCGTGGACAGTTCTTTTACTGATGCTTATGTTTTGCAGCCTACTGATTCAGCCTGCACTATGCACCATTTAGCTGAAAGTTCCTGTTTGGTTTCTTTTACCATTATTTCTTCCTTATTAATCACTAGTAGAACACACTTCTATGACTCCTACTATCCAAAATGCATTTTTGTAATAAATGTACAACTCCACAACAGGGGTGTAGCTACTGGAGGGCCTAAAGGGGCCTGGTTCCCCTCAGTTGGAAACTAGGCCACACATAACAAGTAGTCTTTTGATGTCAGTGAAAATGTTACAATATGGAATTTGTCTTGTGCTCTTATAATACATGATGAGCCCAAAGTTCTTGCATACTCATACACTTTTCCCCCTTCTTAAATGAATAAAAGTGACTATCAACAACGGCACTGTTTACACATACTTTTCTAAAGACTTAGCTACAAGGATGTGGGCTAGCTGCTTGCCATGCAGCTGGTGGCCTAGTGGTTAGGGCGTTCGCCCTGCAATCAGAAGGTTCTGGGATCAATTCCCAACTGCTAGTATCATCACTGAGGTACCCTTGAGCAAGGTACCGTCCCCACACACTGCTCCCTGGGCGGCAGCCCCCTGCTTCACTTGGTGAATGGGTTAAATGCAGAGAAAGAATTTCAAGTTGTTCACACTGTGTGGTGTGTTCATGCATGACTATAAGGGGCCACTTTACTTTATTTACCCCCCAAACCTGCAACCAGCCCACTACAACGAAACTCTTACTATGCCAATGCTACACTCTGTCACTTAACTGTACCCCAGAGTTAGCTTGAACGTGGCTGGCAAACTTCATTTATAGTGGCAGTGCATGTTTATACTAATTTATGCTGATAAACAATCTCTGCTTCTGCTACATGATAAATGGGGGGGGGGGTTCAGGTTGGTCACGCTTGGCATGAGACACTCTAGTCAGACTGAATCTGAAATCGTAACGTGTTTTCTTTCTAAACAGTGACATACTTCTGAGTGAAATCTGATATTAGGGAGAGTTTCTGCGACAGCTGAGCATTACGCTCGCTTTTAAGTGGTAGTGGTGGGAGAGGGAGACGAAACATTATTGGTTAATACCTTTTTAATTTTTTTTCCATACCTGCCGATGCACATAAACAAAATGGCGTAAACAGTAATCTGAAGGTGCGCTACAAGTAAGCAAAACTCATTACATTTTGATGGACGTGCCCAGGAAAACAAGAATTTCATCTTTCAAATAGTTTGATATAATGAATTGTGGTTAATGAGACCTGAGGCATGAACTAACAAGATAAAACACTTTCAGGTTGGCCTTGAAACAGGCTTCAGCTGTTAATTTTACTTTTTAATACATAAGCGTATAACAAATAGACAGAACACCAGGACATAAATTTTACCAAGTACATCATAATGCGCCAGCCAGTTTGACCAGGTGGCCAACTGGCCTATTTAAATATAGGGGATTCTCACACACAAACACACACACACACAAACCTGTGGCACTTTAAACTAAATTGCATTGAAACTGTTAATGCTGTTACTACAAACGACAAACACAGTCAAACTTGGAAAGCTGTCAGAAAGGACGGTCAGGAACTTGGACAATGGGTGTACTACAGGCCTCGTTAGAAAGCGACATATAGAGCTTCTTTAAATAATAACACAAAGACAATGTATAAAAATGCATAGAAAAGTCAAAAAGGGGTATAATTCATGCAGAATTGCATGGTGTTATAATCCAAAAAAATCTAAATTCAAGACGGGAAACTGGACTTTAGGTTTGGATATGAGAATATGGTCTTACTAAACTTTAAAACAGATTCCACAGATTTTACAAAAGACCCTGTCGCTGAAAAGATCATCCACATCCCTTATAAGTCCAGAACTGTTCCAATAATTTGGCAATACATTCCATTTAAATGACATAACTATGTAAATGCAGTCATGTAATTATTAAATTTAATATTTAATTACACAGTTGGTTATGTATTTAATTACAGGAATTACATTGTTTTTATTGACTGGCTTGAGTACTATTATCCTCTTTGTTCCAATGTCAAAAATGACAGAAACTTGGCAAAAATGTAAAGTATGTTTTTTGTTGTTGCATACCAAAACAACATTAACAACAACTTTACAAATATCCTCCTCTACTTAGCACTACCAATGTGGTATAGATTAAAACGTTAAATTCCACAACGGTAATATATGAAAAAGTACATCTCATGCAGCAAAACATGTTTTACCTTTAGTCCAGCTGAACAATAGGCTTTACAACAGACCTTACAGTCCTTCAAGTATACTCTATGTGTATAAAATAATAGAGGAAATAATCTCCGTAAAGGCTCACACAGCTAAAGAATGGCAAAAAGTCTAAGAACACAAGCACATATCCAACCTGAACAGCTGTAAAAAGAGTGTGAGACCGTCATTCAGAAACAGAAGGGTGAGAAAAGGACTTACTCCACATAGGTCTATTCACTTCAGGAAGATATGAAACACTCTTTCTGTTTCCCTGTGAGTGATTTAACAATGTCCACTTTTCCCTCTCTCCTACTAGCCTAACTCAGATGTAATGTATCCTCCCTCTGTCTTTCTCTCTCTCTCTCTCTCTCTCTCCCTCCATACGTAACTGTCTCTCCAGCTGCTGTTCATTTAAACCGACCAATCAGAGCTTTTGGGGTCAGTGAAGGCTTCTCTTTCAATACATGTGCTTCTGTGTGTGTTTGTTTTCCTGCACTCTTGACTGTGTGGAACAGACAGAGCTACACTCTTAAAAATAAAGGTACCAGAAAGGGTTCTCTACATAATGCCATGGAAGAATCATTTTGGTTCCCTAAAGAACCTTTTACTTGATGTTTTTTTAAATAATTGTGTTTGTAAATGAGATGTATGTATGTTTGTGTGTGTTTATATATATATAAGGAGCAAACAAAGAGCTTTTTAACAGCAGTACTCCCTTTAACACAGTTACAGTTAAAATATTTCTGTAAATCTCAACTTAAACATT
>JBBPCZ010164318.1:0-17239 GCA_037974445.1 Brycinus macrolepidotus
AACTCTTACGTGTCACTCCGCGTTTGGGTTCATCCTCCAAGCTACACTGGGCAAACAGTGGTCTCAGTTCCTGACAGTAATTTATTTAATTTTGTTTTTGAAAATAATTGTGGCTTGTGTTTTTCTCAGTGCCATAGATACCAATGACTGAATGGAACCAAAAAAAGGGTGAATTGTTACTCGCCCCAATTGTATTTCTATATACCTAACTTTAATAATGGGTGGCACCATTGGTTGTATAAGCACAGTTAAAAGATCTCTCATGTGGACACAAAAAGAATGTCTGGATCATATTTGTGGCTGGGAGCTGTGAAAGAAACCTTGACTCAGTAATTATGATCTATATATACTATTTAAAACTGTGGTCTGGCGCATTTTAGCGAACGGAGGTATTTGGCAGTTCCTGTCTCAAAATGTGTCCAGTCTTGGGAACAGTGATTCACTTAAGCAATCATCAGTTTGGAATCTTCACCTGTGGATCCTGTGTCCAGAAGCACAGACTGTTAATGGTAAATTCATTATCCAGGCTCCAGAGGGAGTGCTCCCCAGTCTATTCAGATAGAAGACCAGCTGTAATCAGATATTGAGTTCTGTTAAATGACTTCACACTGAGGCAGTGTTTAACGGACTGATAAAAAAAGAAGACCTCTATCTGACCTTGATGACTCCATTATTTTGGTGGTCAGTGTGACACATCTATTTAGTAGATATTTAAATTACGCCGCAGATGCAGAACATATCAATCAAAGAATCCCCCAGCATTTTCCCCTTTTCTTATTCATAAAGAAGTTGTGCAATTTAATAGCAGTTTCTTTGTTTCCTCTGAATGTGGAAATCCAAGCGTAACCATTTGACGTCAATGCTATGAACAATGCTGACACCCCTATGTCCTCAACAAAAGACATATATATATTTTAAGTAATTAAATCATTTTGCGTATTTTAACAACATATTTTAATAGGTTAAGATCTTTACCACACCTTGAGGCCAGGTTCCTTTTTAAGTTTGCTGTCTGATTTGCTATAACATATAGCCTCATTCATTTCTGGGTTTCTCTTTAGAAGCATTTTTTTCACTCAAAATACTTAAAGCTATTACTCATGTCTGTCTTTCTCACTGATGGCAGTGCGCACAGCCTGTCATTGTAGTGTCAGTAATCTAAATTAGACATCCCGAAAAGGCAGAACGCTGAAATCCGCCAGAAAGAAAATCAAACATTCATGTCTGCAGTTGTTGGCCAACAGAAATTCTTGTCATGCTGTGCAGTTATTTGCAAACTGCTGGCCTGCCAAAAGCAACTGTTTACTTGTTTTTGCAGGATATTACCTCTGTTAAATTCACTTGGCATCAATTACCATGAACAGACAAGATTTAAGGGAGAAATAAATAGACCTCATACCCAGATTAGCATGAGGGACGTTTTAATAACTTAGACTTCTTCGCTCAGATTTAATCTATCAATGTTAACATCCTGACATTCCTGACTTTTCCCACAACTGTGTTTTATTTGTTCTGATTATAGACCACACACCCAAGGAAACAGTCAGAGACATTTTTAAAAGGACTTTAAAAGGAGAGTTTCATGCTCATCGTATTTTGAGTCAAGCATGAGAACCAGAAGGAGCTCCAGGGAGAATTGCAGCAACTCTTAGTCTCACTGCCAGCTACTAATGCCGATCAGCTACAGGCTGAAACGGTGTCTGATTCATTTAGAAGATACAATATGTTCGAAACTTCTTTTATGAAAACCGGCTCCTTGTATTGAAACTATTTATTTTTTCTTTAAATTCCAGGAACTTCATTGAGGCTGTTAGCACCTCAAAACACTAATCCTGTGTGTGAATAGATTTAAAGTAAACTGAATGTTTTAAAGTGTTCTATGTTAAAAATTGACACGAAAACTTAAAGAGGGCCAGCCTTTTGATTGCTGCTCCCTTGTCTTTCTAAGCTCTGTGCACCTGTTTAAGATCTGTGCTCCCTCAGGTGCTCTAGAACTCGTTCCGCTTTCTTTTGTCCATCTCACTCGGATTGTTATTACCTTAGTCCATCTCATCTGGATTGTATTCCCCTTTTCGTTTCATCCAGACCATGTCCCTCTGTCTGTTTCATTCAAACTGTGTTACCCTGTCCCCCTGTTCTCCATCTCATCCTGACTGTTTCTCCACCCTTTAGGATCTGGGTGTTCCTTTAGTCTTTAGGCTCCCTTTGGGCACCCCCTTTAGCACACAGCACATTTTCAGTTAGACACAACATGTCTTTTCTCCCTTCTCCTTTTCCTCCCGGACCAGACACGCTGTTTGCCCTTCACCTTTTCCTTTTCTTTTCTGCCTCTCTCAGGCTGAGCCCCCATGAGAGGCATTTTGCTGGGTCACTGGCCCTTCTCTGCCTCAGTGGTAACGCACACATTCTGCTCTGTAGCAGAGCAGGTTCGAGCACTGCTTTTTCCCCAGTGCTTCGCTGCGAGCGTGATTCTGTGTGTGGTGGATGTACTCTTGGCCCACTGTTATTTCCTCCCAGTCTATGCTCTTGGGTCCATTCTTAAAACCCCTATGCAATGGGGTGAAGCTGACAGAAACATAAGTAAAATAATCCTAACAATAATCTTGCACTTTTCTGGAGCAACATTTTGGAGCCTCTGAGTGCTGGGTGTCTCTGGGCAGTCACCCAGGTAACTGTGAACATAATGAGAATGATATTGTTATGAGATTAATCAACCTAGGTGTTTTAGATGACTGCAAAAAGCTCATAATAAGAAATAGTAGAAACATTCAGTCTTAAAATTTAAGGTGCTGGGCTCCCCAACTGTCTAAGTATTAGCAAGGTTGATCTCCAGTGATACCTCAGCCATCTGTGACCAGGAGTTCAAGAGAGCACAATTTGCTTTCTCTGGGCAGGCAGGATGGCCCTCCAAGAGAAAACAAGCACGAAGCTAGCCAGTGTAGAAATGAGCTGAAGAATGTTGAAAAATAAATATATGAAAGTTCTTCATACTGTTAAGGGGTTCTTCACACTCACAAAACTCTTTAAAGCAGTACTGAATATCAGACTATGTCTTACACTGCTCATTCTCCATTAGTCAACATAACCTGCTGCTGTACAGGAAAGATTATCTACTCTATCTAATCTAACTTGCAATGGTTTAAACTGTTCACACACAAATACACACACTCTCTCTCTCTCTCTCTCTCTCTCACACACACACACACACACACACACACACACACACACACACAGAGCCAAATACTTATTCTGAACTTTGATTTAGTCCCTAGCTGCAGCCTCGGAAAAAAGCTGTGTTGTCAAACTGCCTAATGACTTTCAATTCTCAAGTTCAAAACACCACTGACAATGACAGTCTCACTTCCCGATCTGTTTTCCTGTTTATCAGAGCTCAGTGTATTAGTTTTTTTTGCTAGTGGTCTATTTATGAGGAATAACTTTTTAATTTGTTAAATTATATTTTTATTTTATAACTTGCACAATGGTCACCTAAATATTGTAAACTTATTGTTTTGTAAAAAGAAATCTTGGTAATACTTTCTATGCATTCAATGCCTGTAAGAACCTACGAACACATTCGTCACACATTATGATGCTTTAATAAGGCATTATAAATATTTAGACAAATGCATTACATGTTATAGCCATTTTTGTGGCTATAAGCAGTGTTCATAACTTGCTATACCATCAGCACTGAAGAAACTCCAGCTTGCGCAGTGCATCATGACTAACAAACCTGCATACTCATAAGCAAACACTTAGCCATGCCATGACTACTTTTGACCACTTATCTGGAATGTTATAATAGCTCAATGGTCTGATGACATGCCTTTGTAAGCTCTTAGTAAAGAAGCAGGATTTTATCATAGAAACAGATTATTACTGATATGCACACTAATCAGCCACAACATTAAAACCAATGACAGGTGAAGTGAATGACACTGAAAAGCAAGAGAACTGGAAAAGTTAATGCTGTATAAGATAGAAGGGTGTCAGAACAAGTTCATCACAGCTTGGTGTGTACGGAACCATGTAGCCACAGTTTGGACACAGTGCTCAGGCAAATTCCTGTCCACTACTGAAAGCTCCTACAATGGGCATGTCAGCATCAGAACTGGACCATGGAGCAATGGAAGAAGATGGCCAGGTCTGATACATCAGCTATTTTTTACATCATGTGGATGGCTGTGTGTGTGTGTGTGTGTGTGTGTGTGTTGCTTACCAAGGTAAGAGATGGCACCAGGATGCACTATATAAAGAAGCCAAGCTGGCAGAGGCTGTGTGCTGCTCTGGGCAACGTCCTGCAAAAATTGTTATGGAATGGCTTGAGTAACATAACAAAAAACAAGTGCATAATCAAAACATAAAGTTACCATTATACCACCCCCTTCCTTCTCAGTGGCTTGTTGGGACTGTAGTAGGTCTTCATGTCTACCAAATTTACATTGTCACTCTTCATCTTATCAGTCAGCCAAAGAACATGGTAGTTTATGGGCCGTAGCCTTTTCTCTTCCCTGACTGGATTAAGACCTTTGAGAGACTTTCTATTCGCTGTAGTGAGATTTTATTTTCAGTTGTCAAAAGTGGTGGGGTGAAATTTGTGCGGGCAAAAAGGGGTGGGGACATTTTCAGCATTCCTACCGTAGATGAGGCCTATGCTGTTTTTTTTATATACATATGAGCAACAGCAGCCAGGTACCACCTGCCAGGAGAGTGCAGGAAAGTGGCTCAGACAGCAAGACTTGGACGGACCCTCCAAGCAAGAACATCAGCATAAGACAAATAGTGGAAAAGCAATATAAAGTGCTGTCATTCCAAGAGATTAAACTAGATTTATAAAAGCTGGAGCTGGAGAAATCAAATCTAAAGCTACAGAGATTTGGGCATGAACAACACATTTCACTGTAGCCCTAAAAGGTCATCAATTCACTGTATAATTTCAGAAGATTTCCTATGTAATAGAATGATTTAAACTGTTATAATTATGTTCTGTTTATTACACTGAATTTAAAAAAAACACTTTTATTTGTATTTAAATGTTTTAAATTATCAAACAGCTCATTGTTATCATTCTCTCAGTAGACTTAACCAGTTCCAGATGGGAAACAGATTCAACTTTCTATTGTGTTTGGAGCAAATCATCATTTATTTCCATGGTGTTATATTTTCACAAAGTGCTGCACAGTGAAAAGAACAATGATACTTTTGACACATGATATAAAATACATGATGTAAACATTTTTAAATAAAAATCACTGGATCACTCTATATTTGGTAGTTAAATAAGTACCACCAAAAAGACGGAAAAGGTTACACAGAGAAAATCTTGTTGTAGGTAATGTCCAGATCCATCCTCACCCAGATCCTCTGCCTAAACGTCCTTAAAAGCTGGTTCTTTAGACACTTGTTGTTCTTCCCAGTCATCTTTTATACAATTTACATTTTGCTTTGTTGGTGTGAGATTAAAACGTATCAAGCGATAAGGATATTCATTTATAACCTCATACTTTGTGTTGTACAGAAAAATGCCACAAAGAATTATTTGAGCAACTGTATTGTATAAAGAACCATTATGGTTCCTCAAAGAACCATTTTTTTGTCATTGAGATATATCTTTTTTTTTCTTTTTTTTCCCCTGTTGTGTCCGGCAGCTTAGCAAGCAGAATGTGAAGCTGGATGCCATGTTGTGCCGGACACCTTTGCTTTGCCAAGTGGGGCTTTAACAGTATAAGGCCCTCTTGTTATCTGAAATTTTTATTTATTTATTTGTTCATTCATTTGATTTATAATTAAGCCAGACCAGACAGGGGTAGAGAAAATAGAGAAAGAAAGATATATTGAGATGTATCTGTGTGAACATATAAAGAACCTTTAGATAATGTAAAGAACCTTGGATTAAGTTGTGGTTTCTTTAAACCACCCACTGAAATGTTCTTTAGGGTTCTTCTTTAGCATCAACCCTTTTAGTGTTTTATTTCTAAGAGAGCAGATGGAGGAGAAAAGAGTGAAGGCATGGATTCCCAGCCCTTCCTTTTCATCCCAGAAATCCAGAACAGGATTCTTGCCCCTGCGCTGTCAGCAGTACTCTGCTGGGTCTTCATGAAGCTCCCTGCCTTTGTTCTTCTGTCTGGCTGCTAGGCGAGAGGTGACACTGCACAAAAGGGAGGATTTAGGATTTTGCCAAGTCTTCAAAAGGATGCCTCTCATACCCCAACCAGAAGGTGGCCTGCAGTCACAAAATACAAAAGCTGCCTTTCAGTGTGTGGAAAGACCACAAACATCCAAGATGTATACGTTTCTCTTTTGTCACAAAAGAGTTTGACGAGCAGTATGTTTGTAAGATCAGCCAACAGTCAGAGAGTACTGAGCAGCGTGAAAACAGCGTGTTGTTAAATATGAGCTGTAAATATTATCCAGTTCTTGTTCAAGGCTCTTCCAGCACAACTTTGGCAAAAAATACTGTTTCTGTTGTTCTTATATTACCCAAGACAAAATTTTGTCTTTGGCAAGATCATCCCAGATTTTTCATACAGAGGACACAGATTGGATAAAATAAAGGGCGCAGGATTGCCCAGAAGCTTGGTCATTTGATGTGCTTTCCGTGACAGTTTATTTCCAACACTAAGATCCTGCAGGTATTTTAATGGCTTACAAAAGAGACCCATGACAGATATACACTCTTTAAAAATAATGATGCCAAAAAGGATTCTTTGCACAAAACATTTTTGGTTATCGAAAGAACCTTTCAGCAAATGAGATATGCGAATGCAAAGAACCTAATTAAAGGAACCAGAACATCACAGTAGATGAGATGCTATGTTTAATCTCGCTAAACGAAGGTTTACTCTATGTTTAACAAGATGGTATGTATACTAAAGCTCATGTGTACCAGCTCCTTGTCTAGAAGATGAAAAGAATGTATAGAAAATAGAGAATTTTTCGACATCAACTAAGTCACTTTTATGATGGGGTGTATAGTTTGGATTTGTTTTCTTCGCTGAAGGAAATTCTTATTTGTGTCTTTTCATAACTAAAAAAATGTTTAAAATCACTTTAATCCATATCTGACCCTTTCAAGCTGTAATTCAGACTTTGGGAGCCGAACAAATGAACAGAATCTAAGAGTCAAGTTTGCTTCTACTAAACCTGTGTGAGCCAAAACTGTGCTTTAAATCAGCCGTCCTTACGCAAACCTGTCTAAGAAATTCGCTCTGCGTCTTCACCGTGGACCACCAGACTCTGGAAGATTTGAAGCTGCTGGAAAGTGTTTTAGTGTTTGAAGCTGCTGGAAAGTCCAACAACAGAGCCTAAAGTCCAGGCGTCTGTAGAAATCTGGAATCAACAGTTCTTCCATTCATGTAACTATATTTGTTAGAAACAAATAAATGAATAAAATAGCAAGATGAGCATAAATCAGTGCTCTGAAATGTGTGATGCACAAGCAAAGGGCAATTTCTCATTATCTGCAAAAGATCTTAACAACACTGCCAGATACAAAGGGAGCTCTCTCATTTGAAGAGTGGAAGGAAAAATAATTTGTCACTGAATTTGACCATACATGGAGATTTGAGTGACACTCCGAATTCCTCAGATTAGGGAGTCAGACAGGAATGTTGGCAGTGGTTCCATTTCCACATTCTTCTCATTTTTATTGCTTGCATATAGCTCTCACTGTACTCAGTAGGATACAATGATGCCCTATAGACATAGATACAGTATAAAATATGGTAACGCTTTATTTTAGAAGGACAATATAAAGTCATGAACTTTTTAACCCCTTGTCAAGCCAATAACTCCTAAATAACTGGTTGCCTGTTATTACAATATTAAGCAATAAAGCTTAAACTAAACACTTTCCAGAGTCTCTTTATTTGTGTATTATACTTTACAGTTTTTCGTACATCATTAATTAATATGAAGATATCCAATCTGATCAGACTCAATTCATTCAGGTCCCATGTTTAAACAGGGGTTATATACCAGATCTTTTTACCTTTTTGTGTGTAAATGTTAACTTAAAATCTTCACCTCAGAACAGGGGGGTCAGTTTGGCTTTTTTAAGGCTAATTTTTTAAAGCTAATATGTGATTTGAGAATCATATAGGGCCCATATAGACCCAAACAGAGTCACCAAATGCACAGGTAAGAGTTGTGCACATGATTATGATTTATGAAAGTGCTCCGAAAAATGCTTTCCTATATACTAATTATTGTTCAGTAAAAAAATAATGGGAAGTCAGTTAAATAGTTGTCACTGGTTTGAAAGGCCTCAGTAAGTGTATTCTAATGTTCTCCTGAAGTACTGTACAAAAATCAGAGATCATCCTTTTGTTTATTTCATTTCCAGTCAAAATAACCGTTAAGCACAATTATTGATAAATTTTTTTCAGGATGAGAAAAAATCAGAAACACATATTTTACAGAAAATTACAAAAAAAGCTCCCAACACATTACACACTAATAAACCAATATCAGTATTTTGTCCACTCTTTAATTCTGTGCACCTGTTGGTACCTTAACTCTTCTACCCTTCCTTAACCTTCCACCCTAAACCCAACCTGTTCCTGAAGTTCTGACATTCTCTCCCCTTCAAAGAGTCACTAACCTTCACACAAGCAACTACCCAAACACTCCTCAGTTGCCTCACCTCCCGGTTCAGATATTTCTGAGGGTATTAGACAGAAGATCCACTTGCATATAGAAGTGGAAAGTAAAAAGAAAAAAAGTCAAATTACAGAGCTTCCAAAACTGAAGTTTTGATAAATGATTAAAGGATCTGAGAAAATGGGACTCCTAACAGCCATGCAAGACCCAGTAAACCACCAAAACTGTCATCATCAGATAAACAGCTCTTCAAGCTTTCATCTTTGAGAGAGAAGAGAAAATCAAGCTCCACTCTTGCCTCATGTCTGAAAATAATCACAACTATCTCTGTTCATTCTTCCACTGTCAGCAGACAACTCAACACTAAGAGAAAGGATGTGTAGCGGTTACGAAAAAAAATAGAAATTTGCACTAAATCAGCAAAATCAGACACCTGAGATGTAAAGTGACTTTGCACAGAACTGTAAAATAAAATGTTGCCTAAAATCTATATTAAAATACTGTTTCTCATCTATATTGATGTAGTCCAAAAAACACATGTCTCAAAAATGGTAACAGGTTTACAGGAGAAAACAAAACATTCTTAACATTGAATGTAAGTTAATGTAGAGATTTTATTATCAAGTCATATTGGACCATTTCTAGTGGCCCATTCAAAGTGAACGTAAAGGATTGTTGCAGAGCTCAAATGTTTTAGAAAAAAATGGAGATACATGTTTTTTTGGACAGTGACAATAAACTGGTTCCAGTAAGCTTTATTTGCCTTTGGCTAATGTATTCATCACATCTGAATATCTGGCCAACTAGTAAACTAACAACTGCATTCTGCATTTGTTGAAGATAACAAAGCCAGAGACTGACGGAAGACAGAAACCATTTCCTCAAAATATGGTATTTTAAGCATTCAGCAAAGGCTATTCACAGTTTGGCCAAGTGGTGTGAAATGTGATCTCAGATAAGGATGGAACAGTAATGTGACTCATAATGTGTTTTACATCTAAACCATTGACACGCCACATGTAATAAACAAATGATTAAAAAGAAATGAGCATAAAGTGTGTGTGTCATACATTATAATGTATTAGTCTGTGTGACATAGTGTAAACTGCTATGGATAAATCAGACATTTGTTTGCCAAATGTAATATCCTGCGCTGTGATCTTCCACACTAATTTCACAGGGCTCTGCTTTTCTCCACTCTCTCAGTCAACGAGGCCAAAAAGAGTCATTTTTATAGTTGTTACTATTTTTCAATTGATAGGTCCACCTTCACCACAGAATATTTGCATACAGTTCGGGGCCTGGGTCTAATGTCTACATTTAATTTTTACAGTCAAATGTACTTCACTGAATCCACAGAAAAGATCTTGTACTTGAGTATCTCTGGAAGTTTATTTTTCTAAATTGCCCAAATTTGCATCCTTGACTACTGAATAAATACTCAGTACTTTCAGCATCTGGCAGAAACGGGACTGCTGTTGACTGTTCTTCAGTAAAGAACGGCATCTTCAGCAGAATAATCAGGGAAATCTTGAAAGCACTCTCTCACTCCGTCAGTAAGATCTCAGACAAACAAAGTTATGCAGCACTTTCATGGATGGGCTGGTATTTATTGATTGGTTTCTTTAATAGAAAGAAAATATGAAGAACAACATGTGTGGTAAAGGTAGTGGAGATGAAAAAGACATACATGGTAAAGCAGCTTCAAAACCCTATTATTCAACTATAAAACAGTATATAACGATTGCAGTCCCTGATTTTTCCTCCTTCTTGCCTTACGTCTCACAGAAGCCTGGATACAGTGAGCAGCAGATTTAGGTACAGAGTGTCAAGAGAGAACAAACCCTGTATTCAGTCAAGTGAGCAAAGCTTTGGCTGAAAATATCTTAAATATACATCGGGAGACTGGGTGTAATGAGCAGGTAATAGCAAATAGCACAGAGATAAGAGTAGTGAGGCGTAGACTGAGTTCCATGATGAAGTAGCTCATTATGGGATGTAGGTGGACTTTAAAATGTTTGGTAGCACTACAGCAGTCCCAGACAGTGCCATTACAGGCTAAAATGGGGCTGCAGAACACACAGGTGCCCTATTCTGCCTTAGTCAGTGCTGCAGTTAGCTGAAACCCTCCCTGCCCTACTGTTTACTTCACACTGCCTGGCTGGAATAAGTCTCTCCTGGTCATTTCTGGGAAAATCATGTTGAATATCTCTATTAAACATGATGTCTCTCCAGAGGATAGTGTTCTCAAATAAATATAGATGTGAAATTTCTGAGTTTCATTTTCAAGATCTTTTTTTTTTTTTTTAACAGAAAAAGAGCCATGGTCACTGGAAAAAGACCACAGTTGCCATTGTGGAATTAACTACTGAAAGCATCTGTTTTATATAACATTCCATAATCTACTACTTTTGCTGTATGTGTCTACTTCTTAAATGCCCAGGACCTGCCCACTGATTCAGGGTTCCCTTCCCCACTCCTGTAATTTAAGAACAAGTCAGTCAATTTGGCAAAAGAACACATTTAAATATTTTTTCAGCTCAAATATTGTTGTGTCCCATTTTTGTTTCAACAGTTTAGCACTGCAGGAGTGAGGCTAGAAGTCAACAGTGTCCCAATTGTTTCCATAAAAATGAAGCTCCCAAACTTCTCTCAAGTTATGTTATCCATTAAAGAGACACAAACCAGTAGTGGTTAGAGTCTGTTTCCACAGGGTCAGTTTTCACAAACAACATCATGAGTAGGACTGCAGATCTAGAAGCAGTTTTTGTGACAACATAAATTTGACCTCTACAACACTGGTGTTGTCTAAATGACTGACTGTAAGTTTTTTGTAGCTTACAGTAATACTGTGTCCTAAACTATATCAACAAGTCTGCACCACTTTAATTAAGAGCTGGATGCGGTCTGAATGGGTTGAGAGTTTGTTAGCAACGCTATCCTCACAGTTCTGAAGCAAAAAGTGAACACCGAACGACTGCATCTGAGCTAAGCAGAAAACTGTATAAACTTATGCTGAAATATTCCTTTAGGCCATAGGATGTACGCTTGGGGTTAATATGGAAAAAAGATATATATATATATATATATATATAAACTGCATTTTTCAAAAACACTTTGCAATATATGAAAATGTGTTTAATGTACTTTAGTGTTGAATGAAAGACAACATATTCAAAATGTATTTCACATATAAAAAAGTGCTCTTGTACTCTTTCCCATATGGGTAAACAGCTCTAAAAAAGGGGGAGAATGGCAAATGGTGAAGTAGTTTAAATGCAGTGCCTTTATTCGCTCAGACAGTTCTCAAAACACTCTTAGCTCATCACAAGATGTTTTTAGACTTAATGGCTTCCTCCAGCCAGCTTCTTACACTAGCACGCATCTGAGTCATTAGGGGCTGGCTGAGAGAGCCACTGTGCCACGTGGTGCTGCTTCAGGCCTGCAGGCTCTTCTAAGTGGCATCGTGCAGGGCAGCGGGCTGACACAGCTGCAGAGTGCAGTTTGCTTGCTGACATAATCGCCACGAATGTGTAAGAGTTTCCATCGAGGGCTGTGTGAGCGGTAGTGTGCAGCAGAGCTCACGAGCGGGCCATCTCCGCTCCAGCACTGTGGTCTGTCCGGCCTAGTCACGAACCCTGCCACTCATTACACTGCCTCATCGCGCCCAGATCTAATAGAGAGGATTAAGATAGATTAAGGCAGGCTTAATGCTTCAGAGGAATCCTGAGTGAATTCTGCTTGCATGAGTAGTCTGAAAGGCCATAGCCCAGACCTCACACAATTACCCTGTGCTTCTGAGGTTTTGGCTAATAGACGATTATGGTTCAGAGTTAATGCTGGTGAGTTATGATAACAGCAGACGGACTTCATCGCTATTGGTTAACTGAAAAGAAAAGGGCTGTGCTGTGTTCAAATAGCCAGCCGAATGACAGAATAAACAGCATTTTCTTGATGCATTAGAGTGGTGAGTGAGCCTATTATTTGGCCATGAATCATGCACAACTTGAGGAACACACGGATAAAATTGTATGGAATGACTTTAGCAGACTGAAAATGTTGCCCAACCTATTTAGGAGTTAGTTTTCAACTCACTGTTGAAAAATTACGGGCTAATTTAAATACACAAAAACATCAGTCGGTGGAAATGAATAAGACACATGACAGCTTCAGAAGTTCCTGAAATGTATAATATGAAGTCTAATATACTAGGAACCAGAATGCTGAAATAGAAGGGAAACACTGGTGGTGGAAGTGAAAAAACAGAATTCTTCACAGAACTGAAATCATCTGGTTATAATATGCGATGAATGTATAAAGGGATTGTAATCTATGTTTCCATTTGTGTTTTCTAATGTTAAATAAAGTTAAACACATATAAACCACTGCAGGACTGGCAAAAGTTAAGCTGGCTAGAAAAAAAATCGTTTATTTCTCATTTGTTTTAAAATAAATTTTATAGTACTTTATGGATTGATTAATTTATTGTCTCAAAGTTGACTGAAGGCTTGCCCTGATCTGACAATTGAGCTGTAAGGTGAAAGCGACATGTTCAGGGGCTGTTTAGTTCTCTTCCTTCCTGATATTAATACAGGTATATGTGAGCTGCAAATGGCTGACCACTTTTGAAAACTACCACAACACAGACTTTAAATAACAGCAGTGCCCCCATTAGACGTGCAAAACCTTAACCGTGTTTACTGGGGCCTCTACGCCTCAAGCATTGCAGAGACAGAGCAAATGTCAGAATTGCAAGTGAAAGGAGGGGGTGTTAATCCAAACAACAAATAAGTCCTTTTTAAATGTTTAGAATAATAAGAACTCGTTTCAGACCATGACTGAAAAAAACCCCAAAAAATAGAAGTTCAGCATTCAAAGGAGGAAAGGTCGAATCCTTAAATATATAAATATATTTAATATAAATACAAATATATAATTAAGAACAAAGATACAGCTCATAGGTAGTTGAATAACAAACATTACTGGTGCAGTTACTCAAAAAAGTAATCCATTACAAACTACTCATCACATTTCTTAAATTGTAATAGGACGTAACTGTTTACTTCCTGCTAAATATAATGGCCCTACTCATTACTTTACTTCTGAGTTACTCTATAAAACACATGCACATGTGTGGAAGCTGGAAAGTATAGGAGAAAACCCAACCCTTTTAATCATGTTTTAGGAAGAGCTAGCCATCACAGTAAACATTAGAGCTATTTCTGAATGAAAAATTGTGTTTGGTCTGATTAGATGAGGTTGACACTCTCTCTTATAGGAATGTTTATTCATCAGTTTCCCATTAGCACGTTCAGATAGATGTTTGTCCATCAGTTTCACATTAGCAGAATCAGATGTTTCCACAAATTGTTTGTGGGGTTTGCAGTGCTTCCCACGGTGCACATATTCACAGTCAGAGTCAAGCATTCAGAGGTGGCAGCTAAAGCCTAGGCCCAGATGGCACTCTAAACTCTGCGGTTCTCCTCAAGCTTCACACCTCCACATCAACAACATGTACACCTACAGGGCAAGAAATCTACTCAGTTCAGATTACAAGCATAAGAACTTGATTCCAAGCTAAATTTATAAATACATGCTTTTTCACTCGCCTTGAATTAAATTGAATTTTTTACTTGGAATATCTTTCTCTCCACCATGTTGGTTAGACAGTGGTCAATAAAACCATACACTCTGCTTGGTCTTCACCTGTATCTCAAGGAATTTTGGCTGCTGCTGAGTTTGCACTGTTGCGGATCTCAGCAAAGGGTACTTGCACAGAGGACACTGATGAACATTCCATCAAAATGAGCATAATTTTGTTCTCTTACAGACATGAGTAACAAAATGAAATTCTTTCAAAACCAGTAACTGTAATGTGATTAAAAATTTAAACTCTAACACATTACACCACTCCTTTACAGGAAAAAGTAATTATAATGCTGTAACATACCACAACACACCAAACACTGATTACAAGCTTGGCACTAACCAAATGTTTTAAGCCAATCATAGCTAATGCCTTATATTAAAAGTCACATAAAGCTTGTAGAACTAGTAATAATAGTGAATAAAAATGAATAATAAACCCAAAGCATTTTCCAAAAGCCTCATGAACAGATAGCTCTCAGCATAACAAACCAAAGTCAGTGCAAGAGAAATGAACCCATTTAGCAATCAACCAATATAAACATCTAAATCCACGCAAACATATGCTCTAATATTTTGGATGAATGATCCCTAATTTTGACTACACATTAACTGAGCATGCATTTCTTACTTTCTTCTCAATATTCCACACAGTCCACATAAAGAGCTTCAAACCTAATTGAATGTGAAGAGATTGGACGGATGCCAGAAGAAGTGATACTGTTTTCGTGCGATCAGTTGAGAGTTGCATTAGGCACTTGGTGACCAACGCATTTCTGTGTAAACCAACGTGTCTTCCTGTGGGCCAGAGCTGACGCCAGAGTTGGAGAAATGACTCTAGAAATGTGCTTATTGCACGCTGCTATAGGAAAACTTTAGGACACAGCACAGCTACCAAGGAAAATGAATTACCAACAACAACGTAATCAAAGAAACAGAAATGCTGACTTGGTGTGCCACATTCATGTTTGAATATCTAGAATAAAGAACACTCTCCACTACTTACACTGTCCTGGAATTCTCACACTTCATTTGGGTTATCTGCTCTTTTTCTGGGCATTTAAACCCCTTTTCATCAATATCTATCAGTATTGGAGGTCCGTCAGTTGAATTAAGCATTTTTCTTTAATAATACTAATGGAATATATTTGTATGAGGGAAATGTGTATGATTTACAAGCTCAGAAATGAACTTTGTGGGCAGAAAAAGCAAGTCA
This sequence comes from Brycinus macrolepidotus, assembly GCA_037974445.1. Classification (NCBI taxonomy): domain Eukaryota; kingdom Metazoa; phylum Chordata; class Actinopteri; order Characiformes; family Alestidae; genus Brycinus; species Brycinus macrolepidotus. Next base: position 15,467 of record JBBPCZ010164318.1, read on the forward strand.
ATATTTATAGAAGAGTTTTTATTGTGTAAATACTATTTTTTAATATGGCTGTTGTTGGTCTCATAAGCCAGAAGCAGTTGTGCTGTCCGTTCGATCTCAGCATGGTCGTCTTTGTGGAGAGGTGTGAATTGTTTTCACAGCAGGTATACCCCTCATTGCTCACTTGCAGTTCAACACAGAGTCACAATATTTTGCAAGGAGAGCGCAAGGTATCCTAGTTAATCTAATAACAGAGCTGTTGAAAACAATCTTTCATTTGAATATATTAATTGAAAATAAGTTGATTTTTCAGTTAGCACAATGGTGGCTAAGGGGCCTGCTACATACAGACTGGTGACACTTGGTTGATGAGCTTTGGCCGTGCTTAAAAATGGTGAACTATTTTGGTGCTTTCCATTAATAACAATATTGCAAATAACCACCCAACTGACCCTACCCAAGGACTGCTCTTGTAAAGCGACAGGAAGTAAGAACAGAGAATATAAATATATCACTTAGTGACCACAAATTAAAAGTAGCAATGAACAGTTAATCCAGCTAGAAATGTTCCACTTGGACTGAAAGTTATAGCTAAGCTATTTGTTACATTGACTGAAATCTTTATATTGCTCAAGTAAGTTCTCTGACCTTTGATGGGGATTGATTGTGTCACTGCCAGTTTCCAGCGCAATCTGAACTCCTGATGTTCATCAGATTTTACTGAGCTCACCAGCAGTAACATGATTCCTGGACACCTGAGAAAGAGAGATGTGGCTCACAGAGGCCTAATTCTTTATGAGAACCCATGAAAATGAAGTTGGTTAGGTCCATCCGGTAAGGGTTTTTAAGTTGTTAATGTTATTTGATCATAATGGACATGGCGACGATGCTGTCAAAAGAAAATAAGGCTATTAAAAAATATATGTCAAGTGGATAAGACGGCTATCCAGGAGCATATCTAAGAATTTATGTTTCATAATTGCCAGAATTACACTTTCTTTTTCAAAAATAGAAAGCGCTGCTATCTTCCTTCCTAAATTCCTGGAGTGATGGCTATAAACATGAAACTCATATCAACTTTTGAAAACAGCAAATACTGAAGACTCAGCAGGACAGAAAAAAATAGCTCATCAGCTTGGGTAAATTTAGTGGAAAAGATGCATTACTCAAGAGGATTTCAATGCATGGCTAAGATAGTGACAGTAGTGGGCAAGCCTGGGATCAATTATCCAGGAGCCATTTGGCACATGTTCGAATCCTAAGTAACGACAGTGTGCAGCCACCAACACTACAGTCACCACAGTTTCCCTATTGCTGGTATAAAGTCAGAGGGTTCAAAACTGTAAAAAAAAATTGCTTAAAGCTTTCAAGGTTTTAGAGAGGTGTTCATAAGTCTACAGTTCATGGCTGTCAAGCATTGTGTCTTGCTCATGGGTTTATGGTAGTGTACACACACACACACACGCATTCTCCAGCTTGGGTTCAACAACAATACAACAATAACAAAAACAACAATTATATTATTATAATGCAATCCTACTACTACAACTACTACTACTACTAATAATAATGATAATAATAAAAATAATAATAATAATAACAAGAAGAAGAAGAAGAACTATTGTTGTTGTTGATGTTCTTCTTCTTCTTCTTCTTTTTCTTCCTCTTCTTCTTCTTCTTTTTCTTATTATTATTATAAGATTATGGATGTGATAGAGAATATACACTCAACAAAAATATAAACGCAACACTTTTGTTTTTGCTCCCATTTTTCATGAGATGGACTTAAAGATC
>JBBPCZ010164328.1:0-15387 GCA_037974445.1 Brycinus macrolepidotus
TTCAGTCTCGCCAGAGTGAACGTCACTCACGTTCACGTTCATAATTTGTAAACTGATTCGTTCAGTTCAGTGTTCACAAAAAATAGGAACGTGTTCATTGCACGCCGTTCATTGAACGCGTTCATGCACAACACTGCCCACCTCATCACTCAGCATTTAGGGTAACAACTATTCATATCATTCATATCATGTTCACATCATGAACTAACTGAACTAACAAAATACTTCACAAACAACATAAAAAACCTGTCTTGTGTGCGTGTGTGATCTGATGGTTCCTGGTGAAGTATTAACATCTCTGGTAGATTCATAGTCTGCTAGCAGCTCTTAATTGTAAGTCTGGACTTACTAGTGTGAGGGACTTGTTTTCTTTTTGACTACAAAGCACTCATGTATGTTGCTCTGGATAACAGCTTCTGCCAAATGCTGTAAATGTAAAGTGCAAGTAAGAAAAACCTACCTCAAACCTAAACAGTAACAAGAGAATTTGACACTTTTCTTCTTTCATTTTTCTGTTAAAGTGTTCATTCCAGCACCTCAAACTTATTTCTGATTTGAGACACACCTACTTTCAATCTGTAATTAAAAATAAGCGATCAAAAAAGTATTGTTAGTAATCAGTTTAAGTGATATTTTAACAATACAAAGATTAACATATTGCCCTGAACAACTAAGGTGCATGGATGTCTTAATTTAGTGCTTGTTCAGTGTCACCTTGATGTTTCATGTCATGTTCTGCATTTGTGTGTTGGTGTGTTTCTTTGATGGAATTCCCATTTGAATTTGTGTTATTAGTTTCTGGGCAGAAACACCTGCTGATTCATCACACCCTCTATGTTAATATATTATAAACACATGGGTCATATAGTGAACATTATTTTTATTCATATTTACACTTAAATAAAAGTCATTTTTCCCCCAAGTACTGTCATATTACTTAATTACAATAATTAATTACAATAAATAATTACAAGTTGTTCAGATTTAAAGACAGCACCAATTCAAAATCCAGATATCAAACGGATATCATCAGACAGTGCTGGACTGTGTGATGTCATGTTATCATTATGTAATGTCGTTATCAAATATTTGTTAGTATTTCCAAACAAGAGTACTCAAAGAGTCTCAAAATTGCTCTTAAAGTAATATTTACAATTTATACGTAACCATATCTTTAAACCTGTTTATTACTGCAGTTCTGAGTATATCCAGTAGGGGCAACATAGTATTAATAGTCAGTTGCACATACTCTTTATGTTGCTGTAGAAGCTGTGATCGTAGTCTCTCCTTCAGTGTTCATGAGTCAGTAGAAAGATTTATTCATCAACATCAAAGTTTTTGTAGGTAGCAGTAGAAATCAGTGCTTCCCTGCTCATGCACTGCCATGACTGACTACATAAACAGCTTTGAAGCACTATGCTTTAGCATCACCCTCTCCAGAGACTTATAGGATACTGATAGGGATCACTATACTTCCATATTTGAGATGGTTCATCAAACTGTCATGCTCTTATCGTTCTTTATGCACTGAGCATTTTTCTCGTCATCTGACATTTTGCAGTGGTGTCACACTTCAGCTGTATGATTTCGGACATCTCTGCATCTTGGTGGGATAATATGGATGCCTAAACTAAACCAACTATGATGTTTTCCCCCACAATATAGTAACAGTTAAAACTACAAATATTATGGCTTAGAAAAAAGATGAATCTTTCAAATAAAAAATACAGATACAGAACAAATACTTGCGCATTTGAATTATTCAAGCCAGCCCTACTCATGTTAGCAAAAAATCTGATGAATATAAGGCTCTCAAAATTAAATGAACTAAGCATTATCATTATGTTAATTTCATTATGAACAAAAATGACATTTATTGGACCTTGTTTCTACATAGTGTGTGGCTATTTCCTGGCTAAAATAAGTGCAAATGGAAATATTCCATGCTTCTAGCAAAACTGTAGAATCCAGGATTCTATACAACCAAGAAGAGCCACAAATCAAAAACTATAAACCTTCATATTAAGTGAATTGTTTGTCCCAACCATTCAAAATTGGCCCTTAGCCATTCTGTTTACATCCTGTGGGAGAAAGTAAATGCTGTGACTTTCGTTGTCTCCTTGGTAACAGACATATTTGGGTGACATCTTCGCAAATGTGATAGCAAACTTGAGGCATTAGCAAGGACATCCGATACTTGAGCAAGCTTCGATCTCGACTGTTTTCCCATCATGGCTGTTCTTTCTGCTTGGCATTTTAAACCAATTCAGCAGCATTTATGGTTAGCACTTAGGAATATAATGGAACTGTAGAAACCATTCCAATTAATTTAATTGTCCAAAATGGACTTCCTGCAGAGCATTTCAATCTGCAGTTAGCATGCTGCCCCTTAAATATCACTAATGCATCTGATTCAGCCAAAAAAGCATGTTTGAATATATGAATTAGGAATAAGTGTTTGTGGTTGGGACTAGATCTCCAGGACCAGGACTGATGACCACTACTTGTTTTCATTTTATGTCCCATTAAATGTCTCTGAGTCATTCTGGAACAACATGCAGTTTGAAAAGATCACTACAGCCGAGTGAAGCTGAAAGTATAGCAAAAACAGGAGTATAACAGGCATAAACATCTGAAGGGGATGCAGCTTCAGAGTATGAAAGTGGCTTCATATTCACTGCTTATAAGGCCCTCGTTGTTTTAGTTTAAATCTGTGCACATAAAATGGAACCAGATGAAGAATTTCCAATTGAACATCGCTGGTTGCTGTGAATAGACTAATTTAACAGGTTTACACTTTATATTCTTTGTAACTGGATATAGAGTAGAAGGAAAGCATTAGCAGAAACAAGCTAAAGTTCTAATAATAGAAGACAGACCCTCAAGTTTTACAGAAGGAGAGGCTTCAAAATTTAAACATCTAAATCAGCTTCAAATCCCTGTAAGAACTGACATCAAAAGTACAGGTTACTAGCTTGGTGCTAGCATAATATCACAGCAGAAAAGTTCAATCTTCAAATATAAAGCTGTTTGCCTACTAATCTCCTGTCTGCTCTTGGAACCTCTTCCTGTCTCGCCTGGGACTAATCCCCAGACCTAATGGCCTGAACACCGTCCAATTAGCATCCCCCCAAAACCATTATGCTGTTCACCACTCCCGCACACTTTAAGCTTTTTTGTTATTTATTATTACTGTTGGACACTTGATCTCCGCTACACACTGTTATCATGTATTGTCACAGCTGTGTACCTGCTGTTTCTGCAAGGCCACTGTTTGTCAAGCATTGTCTTATATGTCCTGTTTATATGTTCCTTTACTATGCCTACCTCAGGATTTTTTTAAGTTAAATTAAATGTTGAAAGTAGAAACCTATTAATTTGCTTATGTTTAAAAAAAAAACAATTCTATGACAGTGCTAATGACTCTGTGTGTGTGTGTGTGTATGTGTGTGTGTGTGTGTGTGTGTGTGTGTGTGAGTGTGTGTGCGTGCGTGCGTGCACAGTACCATCTACTAATCTTGCATTTGTGAGGTGCAGTGAATCGTAGAAGAAGTTTGAAAGGTGAGATAAGAAACAAAGCCATCCAAAGCTGCAGAAAATAAAAGTGCAGTGACAAAGAGATAGGGATGATAATAAATGCATTTTTCCTATCAAAATATTCTACAGGGGTGTAATTCCATTCCAGTTAAAAAAAAGCTGACACTGGTTACGTTGAGGCACATTTTCTGCTTGATCCTCCCACATTTTGTGCAGCCCTCCCTCAGCTGCCTGTACATGAAAGAGAGAAGCACATTTTGTGTTTTTCTGTACAGAAACCCAGAAACTGCATGTTGAGACTTGTGCATTTGTTTTGTTCGATTTGCACTTGAAACTCAGCCACAAGAGCATTAGTAAGATCAAATGCCATTCTAACTCAACCTCAACATACTATGTGGAGCTTCATCATGCCAGAGAACACAGACCCAATGCACCACAGCCCAATGTTTACCTGTAGCTGACACTTACCATTGGGCATGGGGACTTTAGGCTTATATGTGGCTGCTCCAGAGCATCCCATTCTATTGACAACGCTGTTCTGTAGCGATTAAACAAGCTGTGTGTGCGCAATTGAACCTCAATCAGCTATAGGTTTACCAAATTCAGCCACGCAAATTACATTAAATAACGCCTCTGGCAAACTAACCCAGCTCCAGTGGTGAGAAATGAACAATAAAGTCTTTTTTGGCTCAGTCATGGCCTTCAGCAATATGTTCTGGCTAGTGCCATATGGCCCAGTGTTTCTCTGCAGGGCTTCAACCAAGCTCTGCCTTTTCACTTTGCACCAAAACACTGACAAAACAAAACATCAGTCCCATCTGAAGTCTTCACCTGGGCAGGTCTGCCTGGCAGGAATTGCAAACTGAAAACATGTATGTGGATGAGATGTAAATAAAAGTGTAAAGGGTCCCATTCACTCAAGTGAAGCAGCGGGCAGCCAGGAACACAGCGCCCGTGTTTAAGGATGGTATAAAATGTTAAGGATGGAATAAAATGTTAAAAAAAAAAAACAGTAGAACTGCAGGAAGTTATAATTACAACACTTTTAGGAGAGATAGAGAGTGTGAAAGAGAGAGAGAGAGAGAGAGAAAGAGAAATATCCTGACTCCCCAAATACCGATAAGCTCCTAGACAAACAGTTCTGGTATCAGTCGTTATGCAAATGTTAATGCATTCTAACATAGCTGGAATTTTCTAATGGCTGATGCTAGATTAGACCAGTAAGAGGGACGGGAGCGACGCTCTGCACATCACTGCCAGACATTCGTAGCAATTGCTTCTCCCTAATTATACATACAAGAAACACACAAAAAATTGCTTGCTATTTCAAAAAATATATATATATAATAAAATAACAATTGAATCCTTTCACAGGACAGCTGGTGGCCTAGTGGTTGCCCCTGCAATCAGAAGGTTGTGGGTTTGAATCCCAGCACTGCTAGTGTCATCAATGAGCAAGATACCATCCCCACACACAGCTCTCCGGGTGGCCCACGTTTGTGGCAGCCCACTGCTTCACTTGGTGAATGGGTTAAATGCAGAGAAAGAATTTCACACTGTTCACACTGTGTGCTGTGCTGTGTTCACGCTTGACTATAAGGGGGCCACTTTACTCTTCTCACATGATCTTTATCTTTTGCAGCAAATTATGGAATTGTGAATTGTATCAATAGGAGTACTAATAAGTATCAACATCAGTATCAGTAAAATCCTAACAGTATCCATCTCTACTCATAATACTGATCACTTCTTGTGTTTTGCTATCTGGTGCTGACCTGAAGAGGGTAGGTCCTCCTTTTGAGTCTCAAGGTTTCTTCCTCTTGCTCTGAGGGAGTCTTTACATATCGCAGTCACCTCTGGCTTGCTTTCTGGAGGGCTTAGACTAGGATTCCTGTAAAGATGCTTTGTGATGATGTCTGTTGTAAAAAGCGCTCTACAAATATATTTGCCATGCCTTGAACTTAAACAGAAACACAGCTGCACTTCCTGACAGCATGCTCAAAATTCAAAGAGATTTGAACTCTTTACAATACATTGAAAATACATGGTTAAAGATTCAGTTATTTTAGTGGGTTGCAGATGAATAAAGTGTTACATCAACACAATTGCTGTCTTAAGTTTATTTCTTTTGAACTGATCCCTGTACACTACAGCCAGCGTAGTTGTTGAGGGTTTCTTTAGAATCTGTCCTATTCTAAAGGGAAAAAATAATTTACCTTAGATTTCTAAATACATTTGGATATGTGCCATAGGTGGAAAAGAAAATCCAACATAACATGACAACATGCAAGACTGCATGCACACATTTTCCTTACTTTGTCTTACTGCTTCACTTTGTTTAATGTACAAGCTTACATATTTTGTTTTTACATTTTTACAGTTTCTTAATCTATTGTTCTTTAACGTTCCCAGTTTAATTTCAGATTTTGGGTGATACAAATGTACCATCACTTGTCATGCTAATACTTTTTTTAAGTGATAGTGATTTTGGTCATACGTGAACACACCACAGCACACAGTGTGAACAGCACGAAATTCTTCTCTGCCTTTAACCCATTCACCAAGTGAAGCAGCGGGCAGCCAGGAACACGGCGCTCAAGGGTACCTCAGAGGTACCACTAGCAGTCTTGGGAATCGAACCCACAACTTTCTGATTGCAGGGCGAACACCCTAACCACTAGGCTACCAGCTGCCCCACAGATACTACACTTGATCTTAGCCAAAAGGCCGAGAAGCAGCACTCTGTATTAAACTGAGAGAGTCATAGAGACAGAAAAACACAGTGAATGATCCAGCAGGGTAGGAAAATAAAAGACTGGTCTAATAATGTGATAAATGTGGGTTTGCTTGCAATGCCATGACAATCAGCTTAATAGCTACCAACTAAAGCTGCCCAGAAACACCACATCTGCTCTTTTCTGCAGCAAGGAGGACAAAAGCTTGAACAGAAACATATAACAATATGATAAAAAAAAACCACACACACACATGAGCACATCTCACAATAAAACCTGGCCATTGTACTGGAAGCAAGCCTCTGCCGCCTCCATAAGCTCATATAATTAGATGTAAACCATGTTTGGCCAGGGCAGGGCCAAACATGGTTTACATCTATTTGCTTTCATTGTTGTCTCATTATTACATGCAATTCCTCACAAAGCACAGTAATCAAGTGTACAACTGAAATGTTGTTTTAGGCCAATGCAGACAGAATACATTTAGCTCAGCCGTGATGCATGAGTAGCCTGTGCAGTATTTGATTTTGGCTGTTAAGTTGATTTAAGGCTAGAACATTACAAAATGCACTACATGTCCAAAAGTTTAAAGACACCTACTCATGCAGTGTTTTCTTTTGAAATCAATTTTATTAATAGATACAATACCCTTTGCTGTAATCTCTACTCTTCTGAGAAGGCTTAACACTAGATGCTGGAACATTGCTATGAGGATGTGACTGCATTCAGCCACAAGAGCATTAGTGAGGTCAGGTACTGATGATTAGTTCTGGATCACAAACACTGCTTGAACTCATCCCAAAGGGATAGAGCTCCATCACTCTAGAGAATTCAAGTCCACTGCTCCACAGTAGAGGCCTGTGTGGGAGGTACAAAAGTGCCAGAAAGGGTTTGTTGCTTTATGTGATGGAAGAACCATGTTTGGTTCCCTAAAGAAACAAAAACGTACGGCAGATGTAGGGTTTTACAGGAACATGATTTTTTTCTGAGGTCTGAGTGTGAGATACTCATCCGTCACTAGACAGCCCTATCTAAAAAATGCATCCTTCCACAAAACACATATCACTTTGAGTAAAGTGGAAAACAAAGTAATTTGTACAGTTTGTAACACAAATATCTCTAGCAATCAGCTATGGCTTGAACCTTTTCTAGGACATCATTAATATGTCCAGGACATTTCAGCAATTTCCCAGGCATTTTCCATGACTTGCTCTCTACATTTCCAGGTTTTCCAGGACATGTGAGAACCATGAAATTCCATGTTCTCATTCATTTTACCATGGAATCAACTAATCTGGGAGGATTTTAACACTATCAGTGGATCCATATTGCACAACATCCCTGATGGGAAACAGGCCTGTTTTTAGAGGCTTTATGTAAGTTATTCAAGGAATCATGAAGGAATGGTTTTGCTTGGCACAGAACGATTCTCTCTGAACACCGAACCAAACTATAATTTCATGTAAGATCCCACATCTTACATCAAATTATCCCCTTCACAGCAACTAATAGCAGGCACATTGCACAACAGCGCTAAACTGCAGAGATCTTTGTCACATCTGATGTGCGGGCACAGACTGAGTGGGTGAAGTAATGATGGCACTTCTGGCCTCCTGCCACGCATCCAGAAATGCAGATTATTTTCTGACATGTCGGAGGATTTCTGTCCAGGATACTCAAGTGTAAAAAGCTTTATGAGACAAATGACACCAGGCTCAAAACACTCACTAGTAAAACCTAGCAATGCAAAAAACTTTCTGCTGCAAAGATTTTCAGTCACATAGAACATCAGATCTTTAGCCTCTGCTAGAAATAACTGTCATGTGTAAGAAGTATCTATTAATCAAAAGACGCAATGAAAAATATAACGGAATGGAAGTTTTTCTTTGTTGCCCCAGAAATGTACATACACTACAAGGCAGGAGTTATTAAAATTGTGCCGTAGGGGGCAGCCTATTTAGCGGCTTATCTACCTTCCATGCAAGTGTGCAAAAGCACTAAGGCCATAGCCATGGAGCCTGTCATAGTATAAAAATAGGGGTTTTTTTTGGCCAATATATTGGAAGGGGGTATTTTGAGCCTTTCTGAATGTTGTGGGTGATGTGTCCCCAGCAACAGTATAATTACAGTCTTGAAAAGCACAATTAACATAATTAACATATAATGGGCACAATATTAATCCATGTTTGGCAACCACTTGTTTGTGATTTTGTATGAATTCCCAGGTAAGAGAAAGAAATGACTCGTTAGATCAACATAATGACTTATTATCTTGATGTTGGAATCCTTGAAAAATTAAGCTGTCAAATCATTTTTGATGCACACCCTACTCTCCAAACACATTGAGATGTGCAAATCATTAAGAAATAGCAGTTTAAAACATCTACTATAACCATTTTGTTTCATTTTTTTTTTTACTTTGTTCATTAAATTAAGAATACTTAAACATGGCAAGAGTTTTTTTTTCCATTATAAATACATGAATGTTTTCAAAAATCTCTTTTCTCTGTCAAACTATGGCATATGGCCATATTATCAACAAAAATCATGGGAGTTATTCATGGGTGTTATTTAGCACACTGTCAGCAGACGGTGGAGTAGACAGTTCATTCCTAGTGTTTTTCACTGAGAAGTAAACCCCTATAAATGCACAGGCAATAAAGCAAAAGCACAGAAGAGAAGCAGCTCCCCCCTTGTCTTATTATGGGTGCAAAGAGGCTTGCTGTGCCTGTTTAGTAAATCACAACAGCCACTTTTAAAGCCAAGACAGAGTTTGTCACTGTTCAAAACAAGATTTGTAGACGCCTAGATGGTGGAACATTGCTGTGAGGATTTGATTGCACTCAGTCACAAGACCATTAGTCTCACACACCACTCCAACTCGTGCTAAAGGAACTGGATGGAGCTTCATCACTGCAGAGAACAAAGTCCCAGTGCTCCACAGCTCAACACTGTAGGGTTTCATACCCCTCTGGCCAACGCTTGGCATTGGGCACGGTGATCTAAGGTTCAGAACTATTGTACACATGGAATGGTGTAATTGCCTATATAGTGGAGAAAAAAAATTTCTTTGTTTTTTGGGAAAAAAGACGTAAATTGATGTAAATTCAGTTAAAATTCCAACCCCCCCTTTTCACTCCCCAGTTCATACTGTCCCTACTGCAAAAACATTTGTTTAAATTCACTGTTTGAATAAGCATATCTGCCTATTCAGTCTACAGAAGCTTAGCTTTACCAAATCACACTGAAGTAGTTTTTCAGCCCTGCTTGCTTTTTGAACGAGGCTGTTTTTGAATGTAGGGCAGTACCAATCTGAACCGAGATCATTTACATATATCAGTTTTAAATGCCCAGTAATCCAAAATAAAAAAAAGTCTAACAGATATAGAGAAGTTGGAAAATGGTCATGTCAAATGCAGACATGTTCTAGGTACATAAATCCACATAAATGAGTGGACTTCAAACAACCAAAAACAAGTTAAATGCTGGATATGGAATCTTTAAATAAACATAAGGTTAAAAATGTGAAGTTTGATCATTATCAAGCCAAGGCCACTTTTTTACAGTTTGATGGTTTTAGGCCATTTTAACCTTCCCTCCAAATCTTTCAGAACATTTTAAAATATGAAATTAAAATGGGTCTTTGGATTTTATACAGAACCTCACATAAACAAGCGACAGCATGTTTCAAGTTTAAATGGTTGATGGCATGAGATTACTTTGACCCTTTAAATACCCGTGCTTATTATATTCTAAGGCTTATAATTTAGTAACCACACAGAAAACTGTCCAAAGTAGCTGAGTTATTCTTAAGTGACGGTAGTTAAGAAGGAAAGTCATTTAAGAGGTTAAAGAATGTGGAGGAAGGGAAAAAGTCAGGCATTGTGTGAATTCCACTAAAAGTGATATGGGGTCTGGTGTGTTTTTCAGTGCTATTTTTTCCCCCACGGAAGTGAGTCAGTACAAGGAAAAAAGAAAGAGAGCGAGAAAGCATTGAATCTGCTAGCACCCCCCACCCACCCACCCCCTACAAACCCATACCTCACACCAAATCTAATATTTAACGCTGACCTATTTTAAAGGCTGCGGGGTATGGTATTTTAGACCTGCTCAGGGGGCTTTAAGCAGCTCAAGGAGGAGAAAAAAAGGGCACTGAGACTGTGCCATTCTTTGAAAAGTCTCATACGGAAGCTTTCAACCTTGTACCAAGCCTTAGCTGAAGGAAAAGCCCTTTTTTGCTCCACATATGGGGTTGTATGTGGCTGTATTTTGAATATGCAAATGAAAATAGCATACTGGTGTAAATCTTAGGTAACTAGGGCACAGTCGCACTCACTGAACCGCAAACACACTCCACCAGGGATGGGCTGTTTGAGACTGGTTCCCCCTCGAGACTGCACTGAGTGACTGTCCCTGTATATGGGCATGTTCACTCATTCCCTTGTAGCCCAGAGGAATAAAGTATCACCATAGCAACGTCCAAGGGGTGTATGGTGATGCTGTCACCTCCAACTAAGCAGTTAGCAGCAGTGAATGCTGAAGATCAAACTCTGCTGTTCTCCAATTCTTCTATCCACACCTTTCATTCCAGTCAGCAGCTGTTCTAGTGTAAATTATTTGTATGTTCTCATAAACCTCTATCAAGCGCCACTGGGCAGCCTGGAGACTGCTGAGGGAAATCCGTGTGTGAGCCTCGCTGCGTGACATTGTTTAAATGATGCGCTGTCACATCCTGTTTCGCTGTTATGCAGCACCTGTTCAGGGCCGTTCCAGCACCGCGAACAGCGACAAACCCATTAAACATTTCAAGGCTGACATGTAGAAAAAAAAAAAACCTTGGTGGAATTTAATAATCTGCAGTTAGCAGATACTGCAGAGTAATTGAAAACGGCTCCTCAGGGTCGGACTGAAAGGAGACAGACTCACCACTTTGAAGTCTTCTGGCCGGCAAGGTGACCCCCTGAACTGGCACGAGAGGAGCATGTCTCTGATGTCGTGTCCCGTTCGGTTATAGAACTCTAGCATGTTAAAGGGGCGGGGCTTAAAGTTCTGGAAATCAGCTTTGGTCTTCAGAGCCTCCAGAACACTCTCCTCAATCAGGTGAACATCACGGATCTCATACCTACAGATAGAGAGAGAGAGATAGAGAGATAGAGAGATAGATGGAGAGAGAGAGAGCGAGAGAGAGAGAGAGATACAGAGAGAGAGAAAGAGAGAGAGAGATTCATTTTTGCAAAGTTCATTTTTCAAACATACAGCACTACTACACAAAGGTGCATACTGTGCTTTGTAAAGGATTTCAGACCTGATATACTCTCACAGCATGTAAAGCTGCTGTGTAGAAAATGATAAAAATACATTAAATTAAATATACTGTAGCCAGCTATAAAAAGTATGATCGTCCATGTATCAAGTATGACAATTTAATTAAACTCTTAATAGTTAATACTTAATAGCTAACCTCTTACACTCATAAAGGTAGGGTTGCAAGATGTCATAGAAAAACCTTCTTTAGTTCCCTAAAGGACTTCAATGAGCTAAAACAAGACGTGTGAGTGTAAAGAACCTTTTTAAAGTTTAAAGAATGTAAATGTTACTTGGCAGAATGCTCAAACTCCTAAAGAACCTTTAGATATTGTGAAGGTTCTTCATAGCTTTAATGGTTCTTCACACTCACATGACCCATTTTACAAAAATGGTCCTTTATGAAATGACTACGACATTACTCACAGAACCTCTTGTGGTAGCTTTTTAAGAGTGTATGCTACAACAAAGGCCTTTTAATTCAATAAGTGCCTTCTTCTCAAGTTTTTGTGAAAATTTAGTATTCTTCAAAAGAATTAAAGTGGGACACTACAGTCGAACAGGATATATTAAAAAAACTGATATCACAATGAACTTCTGCCAGCTGATTACTCTATTCTTGCAAATATTTTTCTGTATTGGACGTTTTGAAAAAGGAACTTAGATATGCATATATTTCCATATACACTGAGAAGTTTTAAGAATGGGCTCAAAACTGCATTAATCAGAGGGACCTCAAATAACTCCATTTGTGTGAATGTTGTCATTAGTACAAAGGAAAAGACATATTTGGGTATTCTATTAAGATTCTACAGGAAAAAGACATGTTTTACTGATATATGAAACCGCCTGATTGTGCAGGGGTGGTGCATTTTCGCCTCACAACAAGAAGGTCTTGGGTAGCCGGTTCTTTCTATGTGGAGTTTTCATGTGCTCCCTATTTCTGCTGGGTACTCCGGTTTTCTCCCACATTTTAGAGATGAACTGGTTGGTTCTTTGCCTTGTGGCCCTATAAGCACTGGAACAGGCTCCACCAACCTGATTAAGGTAAGTGATGATTGTGCAGAGTGTGGACAGAGGTAAGTCTTCATTACAGTTGCTCTATTTTGGAAAATATAGTTACATATTTTGGTTGATTTATGATATTTTTATTTGGCTTTTTTTTCTTTAAGAGAAGACTAGTTATGGCTGCAATTTATCTAAAAATGGCATTATTGTAATCGTCAGACCCAGCTTTGTGTTTTTTCAAATCCATACTACCTATTTAGCATTATATTATCAAGATTTATCTGTGACTGAAAGTGGAGAGAAATGAACAGCAGGAGGAAATGTTAGGAATGTGCTGGTTATTTGGCTCATGACTGGACAAACATTACAGTTCTGCTCTCAGTGGTCATAATCAAGCTCAAAATCACAAAAGTGTCTCACTCTTAGCATGAGGATATACAGTAAACAGGTCTCCTCAGAAGCAGGTATATGCCATATACTATACACACACTACACTAGTGGGTTTATACTAAAACAGAAATAGAAATACTCAAGGATAACACAAAGAAGCCATAAGGCTTATTTGAGATAGAAAACTAAAGACAGTAGACATAATGCATGCATGGCCTTATGTTAGAATCCGAAAGTTCAGAATTTACATCCCTTCCTTTTTTGTCAGTTGAAAGGAATTCTGGTCGACTTTCTAAATAATGAATTCATTACTGTCTGTTTCAATGGTAGAGACAGGAATTATGTAAAAGATCAAAGGCAAGCTGATACTTTCAATGTAACTATGAACTGCCAAAAGGGATTCATTAACCTCATAAATGACCATAAAGGCCTTTACAAAAAGATCAGCTGTCACATTCAATTCCCTGATCGGGCATTAGAGGGTAAAGCCCTAGACAGAAGAAAGAGAATATAATAACGTGTGGACGTGCCTGTGTGCATGTGTTTCTGAGAACACTAATGGAGCAACAGGCATGACTAGAGTCAAATTCAGACCCGAGTCAAACGGTCACTCCACTGCCACATGACGCCGCAACACTGCTGCAGCGAAACTTCGCATTGTATTTTACAGCCAAATGGCAGCTGCCATTGATAGCAGAGCCAAAAATAGCATTTAATTTTGAGGTCCTGTGAGCATTGCACCTCAGCAGTCCACAGACCTTCAACCACCACTCTGACGCCTGCGGGAGATTGATTACCTGTGGTCAGTAAACTCCATTTCTGATGATCTTTCTCTCCCTGATTAGAAAGAACAGAAAACACGACTAGGTCCCAATCTTTTTACCCAGAAAAAGATGGAGAGAAGGTGGCTAGAAAGCTATTGACTAGAAAGGAAATGCATCTTTCTCACTGCTGCAGCCAAGCACTTAAGCACATACCCTGCTGTTTCTACATGCTGAGCGTGGGGGTGACAAATTCCAGTCTTGGAGGTCTGCAAGAACTAATCATCCAACATCAGCACCAGACCTCAGTACTACTCTTGTGGCTAAATGCAATCAAATCCTCACAGCAATGTTCAGAAACCATGCAGAGGGCTTTAGAAGGGCAAGTGCTCAAATTATGACCAGGAGGTTGTGGGTGTTGGGGGGTTGCGGTGGGATAAAGCGAAGCCAAACTTTTTTTTTGGTTAATGGGGGACACTAGCATTGCTAAAAAGGGCACTATGACCAAAGAAGCAGGTTTCTGAGTACATAAAGCCCCCCCTGCACATGCCAGGCAATGTTCCAACATCTAGTGTAAAGCCTTCCCAGAAGAGTAGAGGTTGTTACTGCAGCAAAGGGGGACAAACTTCCTATTGATACCACTGTTTGCCTGCACTACAGGGCCCATATTCCTATATTTTTCATGTATTTTATTGTTTCCTGAGGTTCAATCAACATTTGAGTGGGTTTAGGTACCAAAAACATTTTGAAATGTTACTAACAATGTTTGTATACTACATTATTTTTATAAAAGCATGAAAATTATGTTTCCATGATATGGGCCCACTTAGTGAAGAAGATGAAGGGGTCAGTGTGTTCATGTTCAGTGAAAGGTTCTCCTCAAACATCAGTTACATTTATTTTCACTTACCCGTGATAAGTCGGGGAAGTGAATTTACAATTCATACATTCACAATCCTGATTGTGTATACAACTGGTAACAAATTAACACTCAGATCTAAGAGCAAACACTAAGAATTCATTTCTCTAAAACATGCTTCTTTTCATTGCTGTCTAAGGAGCAACGACGCTGCGACTTGAAAAACTCTCCTCTAGCCTTCATGTGTTTAAACCACACCCCAGTCCTAAATGGCGCACTTGCGGCCCTATAGTCCATAAGTGCGTGTGTAGAATTTCCCATGTCTCATTTTGCCACTTTCAGAGCACTTTCTTTGTATCCTTGCTGTGGCGAGAACCGCAACGCTGTGAACTCAGCAGCAGCCTGATTCCTTGAGACTTAGGCAAGGACTAATTAGAGTGGATGTTTTTGTTCACAGCTGTCAGGCCAACATGGTGGAGAGGAAAATGTGTGTTCAAATGCATTTCTTCATTAATATAACTTGTCAAGGAACCGAAGCAACTGTAGATGATTAGTTCATGCAAGAAAAAAACAACAACCAACAAATAAAAAAACAAGTATAAATAATGTCTTGGATGAGCCCGCATCAGTATGCACGCATTTCAACCTAGCACCCTCAAGGTTTCTTGCCCTATAGGCATGGACGCCGAAACCATTATAGCAGACTTTTCAGAATCATTCATTTCATCCCCCACTTTTCACAGTCGAGGTGTAGAGAGAAGGGAGGGGGGGGGGGGGGGAGGGGGGGGGGGGG
>JBBPCZ010164334.1:0-17237 GCA_037974445.1 Brycinus macrolepidotus
GCTGAGAGAGGTTACTGTGGTTTCTCCCACGCCGATGGTGAATGTATCTTCTCGGCCTGTAGGATATGTGAACAGGTATGGGTGTGACACACATTTTCTGTGGCAGTAACAAATAAATAAAACAAAAATAGGATAGGGAAGAAAAGATAAATGGGGTTTGTAGATGCAAAGCTGCATTTTGTTCTGTTTGCACTGTGTGAAATACAGTACAATAAAGTTGATTCTAATATACACCCACAGGTCCCCTCCTTGAGATGTCCTGAACAGAACTGCATTTCTGTCGGCATGCAATGCGGACAGCTTGTACAGCTGGATGTCTCCAATCTCCCGCTGGGTAGTCCCCAGAGGAAAGGAAAAATTAAAATAAGACTTTGTCCAGCCTGTTTCTCTTAGACATAACTGAGCTCAGTTTAACATCAATATAAGATTTTGACCATTTTCTCTTTTACCAGTCATCTCTTACTTTTTGGATGTTTGGCATTTCGTTTTAGTCCTAAAGGATCCAAAAAGAGCCTGATAAAAGTACTGTCTAAAGTCTGATAGATGCTGGATAAACTAAGAAAATCCACTCTAGAAGTTACTTAATACTTAGATATATTTATCAGCACCCATGGTTTTTGGAATGAGAGACCCTTTTATCCAAAGAAACTTTGAGGAAATTGAGGAAACACTCAAGGTTCAGGACAATGGGAGAAAAATATGAGAGTTATAGGTGCTAGATCTTTGAGTAGTGTAAGAAGATATAAGCCTGGTCAAATAGAAAGTGCAAGTGTGATTTAGGATAGACAGTGTTTCAAGGGAGGAAGTGCTCTGTGAATAGATGAGTCTTCAGGAGTTTCTTGAAGATAGAGAGGGATTCTCCTGATCTGGTAGCCCTTTGTGGCTCGTTCCACCAGCAGGGAATTACGAATGAACTGGGTTTGCTTTGTTTGTAGGGATGGCAGAGCCAGACAATGTTCCTTGAAGAACCAGAAGGAATAGAATGAGTAAGTTCAGGTGCCTACATGCCATATTAAAGCAAAAACAAACTCAGCTTGTTATCATTTGAAAATACATGTACGTTTAGAAACTAGAACTAGACCTAGAGATCTTAACCCATGTTTTTATCTCTAGCCAATTGGACCTTCTCCCAGAAGTCCAGTAGACAGCTAAAAAAGTCCAGAATGAAAATTCTAGGATACTCACCAAAACATGGAGAACTGAGAAGAGGTCCTGGGGCACCTCCCTGCCCGTTACCTTATGCAAAAAGGAGACCTAACCTAATCCTGTAATCCTTTTTTTTCACTAAATACATGCAGTACTGTGCAAAAGTTTTGAGCCACCCCTCATTTCTTCATATTTTGCTTTCAAAGAGCCAGGATTTCTTTAATCTAGTCTTGGGGAACAGGTCTCCAGGCTTCCTGAAGGAGCAGTCTCTGTACCTGACCAGTTTCAGAGGAGTTTTTTGTTTGTTAAGCCACACAGTGACCTATGTATGAATCATTCAAGCAGAACAAAGCACATCTAACCTAAGTCCTGAACCAGTGAAGAAACAGGCGCAGATGATTCCAGACAATCAGGCCGGTGATCAGTATACTGGTGATTCTGAATGCTTAGTGGTTGGAACACTCTTATCAAGGCACCTTGGATCTTCAGGCACTTTGCAGCCTGTTGCAGTTAAACATTTGTTCCCATTTCTTTCATTTAATCTACTCTATATGCCAAAGAAAAGACTCAAGACTTATGCACAGTACTGCACTTTTTCACACAGTTCTTATTAATAGCAACATCCAAGACAACACGAACTCAATACGCATCCTTAAATCACCTTTCTCTCTGCGTCTAACACTCATCTGTGGGAAGAGAAAGAAAGAGAGGCTGTCAGAAGATAGAAGGAGATGACAGAGGTTTAATAGCAAAGCCCAGAAGAAAGGGTTTTGTTATTTAGTGTAGAGCGGACACTGTGGGAATTGCTCGATCAGAGTTTAAGATGGATGGCTGCAGTCTCACTGTGACAGATCACAGCAATACCTCAAAGCCTCAAAGCACAAAAAAAGCCTGAGTTACTTTAATTGGGTTTTACTCCCAGGAAGGTGCAGAACATGAGACCAGAGCAGTGGAACTATTGTAAAGGGGACATTTTATACTCACAGAGACCTTCAGACTGAAAATGGTTTCGTTATAGCTATAGAGGGGGAATAGGGGCAATAGGGGCCTTAAGATGCTTCAGAGGCTTTTTCAGTTACCGTCACAATACCAACTTTTTCTCTGGCAGTCTAGGCTGAAATATTCCTTATAACTGTATTGTAAATTGGTGGGGCTAAACTGCTGTATCTGAATAGGTGGATTTCTGTAAATGAATTTGTTTTTATGATGTCACAAAAATGATTTCGAAGCTCTGCTTTGGCAGCCTAGTTTCAGTACATGGAGTATCAGTATTCGGACTGTATGGAGAGGGAAACAACATACTCTTATTTAAAAAAGCAAAAACTAATTATTTTTTGTGACATGGACCCTTTAATGTTTTGTTAGTAATAAAGCTCTTTTATTTATTTAAATTTGAGGGGTTTTTTTTACTATTCAGAGTATAAAAAAGTAGGACGGATGCATAGGACAGATGAAAAGAGGAGTGAGAGGTGGAAAGGGACAGAATAAAGATGTGGTGATGGTTTGCAGGTTTTATCAGTTACCATCACAATACCCATTTATTTAATAAACTCTTATTTAATGTACTCTTAGGGAATTTCTCTTTTGGGTCTTGGTTCTCACGCTCTTAACAAGTCTCCTCTTTTAGACTTGGTTCTTCCCGGAGGTTCTTCTTTATGCTCATGGAAAGTTTTCCCTTTTGAGTAGTGGTTTCTCTCAGTGGCTCTTCCTTATATTTTGAAGTTTTTTACGTTTGAGTCTCCGTGATTCTTCCGCTTGCTCTTAGAGAGTTTTTCCTTTTGAGTCTTGGTTGTCTTGAGAATTTCTTCCTGATGTTCTTTTGCTTTTTGAGTTTTGGTTCTTTTCAAGGGTTCTTTCTTGTTCTTTTAGGGAGCTTTTTCTTTTGAATCTTGGTTCTTCTCAGAAATTCGTTTTCATACTCTTGAAGAATTTTCCCTTTTTTGGTTTTTCCTTTTTTTTTTTACTCTTGATTCTCAGTGGTTCTCCCACTTGACCTTAGAGAGCTTTCCCTTTTTTTGAGTCATGGTTCTTCTCAGAAATTCTTTTTTGTTCTTAGAGTGTTCCCTTTTGAGGCCCCCAGTGGTTCTTTCTCAGGTTTATGATGTTTCATGATGATCACTAGGCAGTATGGCAGTTTGTGCGGAATGGATTTCAAAATACCTTGGGTGGTGTATCCATCACTTGTGATTAGGTGATGCCCCGTGTGAGGATGGGAGCAACATAGTAGATGGCCTGTTTAAAATGAGATGGCTCAGCTAGAGTTAGTAAAATCTCTAAGAGGGGGAAGGGCTCTGATAAATATTCACACTAAATCTGGCGGGGGTGATGGGAGGATAAAAGCAATTCAGAGAGTTCAAAAAGGGGGTGAAGGAGTAAGAGAGAAAAAAAACGAGTGAACATGGGGTAATGAGAAGGGAAGAACAGATGTAAAAGGTAAAGAAAGATGGAGGCATATGGGGTAAAAAATCTAAAAGAGAATACAGGGTTAATGTAAAATTAAACTGACATATGCACTTGGAATTGCTTTTTAAATAAAATCAGTGCTTTCTAAAGGTTAGATATTATTGTCTTATTTTTGTCAAATGTCACTTTTTGCCTTTTAAAAATTCTTCCTTTAATTTCCTTCTATTTGTATCTGTCTTCTTAACTTCTTAATGTTTGTATCTAACATCTGACATTTTTCCGTTTTGTATTTTGTGCCTCAATGTAAGCATTTTGTAAAGATATTATTATTATTATTATTATTATTATTAAAGGGCCCATACATGATTTTTGTATTTTATGTTTTCTCCTCTCAGGTTAATTTAGAATGTTTGTGTGGATTTGTGCGCTAAAAATGGTCCCAATAAATTTTTACATGAAAACTTTCCAACCCATCATTTCCCCTTAAAGTTAAACAGGCTGTTACTATGTCTTTGAGACTGTCTATGTAAATTAGCCATGTTCTGATCTAAAAAGCAGTCCAGGCTGATGCGCTCCTTATAACTTTTTTGTGAAAGGGCGGGGCTAAACCGCTGTAGCCTGAGTAGGTGGATGTCTGTAAATGAATTGTTTTTTGTGACATCACAAAAACAATGGTATTAAAAACGGTTTCGTTTCAATATATATAGACTGTATGGAGTAGGAAACTTTACACACTCTTATTCGAAAAAGCAAAAATTATTAATTTTTCCATGAAATGGATCCTTTAAGGTTATTATTAGTATTCTGCCTCTTTTATTTATTTGACTTTTATACATATTTTTTTTTACGATTTGGAGTATAAAAAGAAATGATGCATGCAAAGGACAGATAGAAAAAGGTGTGAGAGGTGGACGATGGACAGAATAAAGATGTGGTGATGGACAGAATAAAGATGTGGCGATGGTTTGCGGGGTGTTGCCTCATCCTGAAGGAGAGATGCTGAAGAATACTCAAGCAGCACTGGGGGAGGGGGAGGGCTTTGCTGATATAACAGTGCAACACACGCCTTCATCTACACCATTACACACACACATCGACTTACAGACCGTTTTACGTGCTCCAGTGCAGTGGGGTGGGCATGTGCTGAATGTTAATGACCCTCTCCAATCAAACACATCCCTCCTCCCCCAGCTTCCCCATCAACCCTCTGAAAAACCGCAGCAGAACCAGAGATGAACCACAGGGGAGCTCCTCCTGGGCCCCAGCACGCCTGGAGAAACTCCACATTTCCACACTCCCTGCTGAAACCAACTGCTAGTGCATTAAGTCCTTCAAAATGAAGACAAAAAGTGTTTACTATAATCTACTATGTGAAGGTATTTGTACCATTTTAAACACATGAATAGTAACATACACCAATCAGACACAACTTTAAAACCACTGACAGGTGAAGTGAAAAACATTTGATGATCTGGTTACAGTGGCTCCTGTCAAGGTGGGAGGGTTTTCCACTGGCACACGGAACCAATTGTTTTTTCATTACAAATAAAATGGCCCATCCCCGAGCCATACCCAAGCTACTTGATGGCAGAGCTAAAAACTGGCCACAGCCGAGCTGACTGCACCACTGCTTTTTGATTGGTCA
This sequence comes from Brycinus macrolepidotus, assembly GCA_037974445.1. Classification (NCBI taxonomy): domain Eukaryota; kingdom Metazoa; phylum Chordata; class Actinopteri; order Characiformes; family Alestidae; genus Brycinus; species Brycinus macrolepidotus. The sequence continues at coordinate 5,195 of JBBPCZ010164334.1, forward strand.
AAAATGTTGTCATGCCAACAGACGGACTTGGAAAGAGTGGAAACATAAACTAACAACTGGGAAATCAACAAAGTACAAGCACCTCTATCTGATTGGACTGAAGATAAATTTCAGTGTGAGAAACACTGAGAAACGCAAAGGTGTACCAGGTCATCACTAACAAGTTAGCTGTGTGAGGTGTTCATCACACGACTAAACAATGCTCATAAAAAAATAAAAAACTCAAACAAGACCACAGTAACAAAAGCAGCTCTGACAGAAAAACTTTCCGCTGGTTCGACTCCATGGATGAGGTTTTGGGACGACGACCGGCCATAAACTGTGGGGAGAGAATTGAAGTGTCGGAAACACCATTACCGGGCTAAGGTACACTGAAAAATCAAAGTGTACTACAATTTTTGCAGCAAGCGAACAGTCAGATCTTGAAGTTGATGTTGCAAGCAGAAAAATGGACATCTGAGCTGGTGTAGAACCAAAAGCTGAAGAAGTTCGTGCTGCTCTGATAGAAAGGGGTCAGAAGACACAGTGCAGTGCCCCCTGCTGTGTATGGGGCTGCATAGCTGCAGACCGATCAGAGTGCCCATGTTGACCCCTGTACACTGCTGAAAGCTCCTATGATGGACATCAGAACTGGACCACGGAGTGACGGAAGAAGGTGATCTGGTCTGATGAATCACATTTTCTTCTCCATCATGTCGATGGCTGTGTGTGTGTGTGTGTGTGTGTGTGTGCGTGCGTGCGTGCGTGCGTGCGTGTGTGTGTGTGTGAACCACCTACAACACCAAGTTCACCACTTCATGGTGGGATAATATATACTGGCACACTGTAAACACTGTTCAGGTATGGTTTGAAGAACATCACAAAGAGTTCAAGGTTTTGACTCTCCAGATCCACCAAATTCTCCAGATCTCAGTTCAATCAAGCATCTGTGGGATGTGCTGACATGTCCAATCCACCTCACAACTTACAGAACTTAAAGGACTGGCTGTAATGTCTTGGTGCAGAACCACAGCACCATCAGAGGTCTTGTGGAGTCCAGGCCTCAATGGATCAGAGCTGTTTTGGAGGCACAAGGGCCCCAACAATATTAGACAGTGGTTTTGATCGGTGGACCACACATCTTAGTGACCTTTTATTGTTCCTCTGATGAATCAATAGTGAGCATTTCTGTGACTGAGTCTGGTCCTGATCTTTCCCTGTTAACTTACTGGATTTAGTGCCAAAAAGCTAAAACAAATACAAAAAAGGTTCTAAATATTTAAAAATCATATTACATTAACATGAAAAACGCAACAAATTACAGATGCTTCCTAACAATCCTCTCTTTCTCTCTCCTTTAATCAATGATTTTGTTGACCATTGTGCAGTCATTGCTCAGCCCCTGTGGAGAAATGTTACTGGTGAAAAGGCCACTGGACTTTGCTGAGACCAACTGGAATATCAGAGACCATGGAAAAAGAGTCTGAGACCAGAGAAAAAGAGTCCGAGACCACAGAAAAAAATTTGAAATCATGGAAAAGAAGTCTGAACCATGGAAAAAGAGTCTGAACCATGGAAAAAGAGTCTGAACCATAGAAAAAGAGTCTAGACTGCAGCCCTGCAGCTGGGAAGAGGAGGGCGGAGGATTAACCCCTCAGCCCCCCCCCCAGCATTCCAGCACGTGCATGTTTTAATAAACGGTTATTAGATCAAACAGTTGAGGTGATGGGGTATTATAATGTTAATTAATGAATGAAGAAGCTTCAGTGAGGCTTTAGTTGTGTAGCTTTAATGCAGCTGCTTTTTTCTGAAGCTGCTGTAATGATTTTACATTAACACCCCCACCCCCCAAATACTATTAAACACCCATCAGCCGCTCACACACGCCCTGTAATTGCTTTTTCTGTCTGTAAGACACAGGTGACGGGTGTGATCAGTCCACATGTAAAAATCAATTAAACAGAAACCTCTCCCCCCCAACACACACACACACACTGTTTCTCACATAGATACAACACACACCATTCTACCGCTCTGGTTTTACACACGCAGTTGTACACACCTACAAAACACACACACACGCACACAAATACACACAAACAGATCTATACACACACAAAATGCATAGGCCTACATAGTTCTACAAAAACACACAAAACACATACACTGAAACAATATTGATGAAACAATATTAAAGTAATGACTGCTTTAATGACTCAGGGTCTCTCTCTTTCTCTCTCCCTCCCCTTTCAGCTTTCAGACTGAATAATGACCTGAGTCATGAGTGTTTGTTAGAATTTATCACTAAGTCCCACTGGCTCCAAATATCCAAATGCTCTGTATTACTGACCACTTTCTTTGAAGCTATTACTGCACACACACACAAACTTACACACACACACACATAAGACAGAGCTCGTCCACTGAGACACACCAGTTAATAAGACACAGACTAATTAATTACACACTCAGCCCTTGTACGTGTGTGTGTGTGTGTGTGTGTATGGGAAATCCCTGTAAGCTTAAAGCTGCAGGGTTAGGTTTTATATGACGTAAATGTTGCTTTAATTGTTACACTATAAGAGAAAGGGAGAGAGAGAGTGAGAGAGAGAGACAGAGACAGAGAGAGAGAGAGAAGGAATGGATCTGTGTGAGGCAGACAGACGGGTGTGGCAGCGGACAGGGTGGTGTGTGTGTGTGTGTGCGTGTGTGTCAGTCGTTTGGGGGGGTGGGGGGGAGGGGGTTGATCTGTGTTTTGACTGCAGTGTGTAAGAACACGCACGGTGTCTGTGTTTATGTGTTTGTGAGTGTATGTGTTAACCTGGTGTTTGCAAATGTACAAAAAAAAACCATTATACTCAGTTAATGAGGCCAGTTACCATGGTTACAGCATCCCACTGAGATGCAATCTACAGCAGAGTGAAAGAGACAGAAAGAAAGAAAGAAAGAAAGAAAGAAAGAAAGAAAAAAGAGAGAAAGGGAGAAAGGCACGGGATCTGTGTGTGTTTGTGTTTCACCTTTTAAAACTATTTCTGTGGTTACGACTAGAGTTAGGCTTAGATAGGCTTAGATACAATTAAGCTTAGATGCTTATACACAAACACACACACACACACACAAATATATATATATATATATATATATATATATATATATTACATATTTATAAAGCATATGGGACATTACATTACAGCAGCTCATTACTGATGCATGATTTTGGAATTAGATGTTGAGAAAGTACATACAAATATAATCAGGTGTCCACATACAGTACTGTGCAAAAGTCTCATTTCTTTCCATTTTACTTTGAATCACGTTGTTGGTGCAAAAATACTATTTTATTCCTGTCAAACTGTTCTATCTTGGGCACATTGAGAAGTTTAAATGGAAGAAATGGGACATAAAGGCCTAGATGAAGGTGTTCCAACTACTCATTAAGCACTAGTATACTGATCACTGCCTGATCATCTGGAATCATCTGCACCTGTTTCTTCACAGGTTCAGGACTTAATTTGGATGTGCTTTATTATTTAAATGATTCATACGTAGACCACTGTATGGCTTAACAAACAAATAACATTCCTCTGAAACTGGTCAGGTTCAGGGACTGGTCTGAAAAGGAGAGTCTTTGAAAGTCTCTCAGGAAGCCTGGAGAACCGTTCCTCAAGTCTGGCTGTTCGGAACCATGAAGAAATAAGGGGTGGCTCAAGTACAGTATGTGGATGCTTGGTTTAGGAATGAGTTAATGAAGGAGCACATACTTTTGTCCACATACATTTGCCCATGTAGTGTGTAAAAATACGATTATATGATGAAAAAAGATGACTAGTAGGCAGAAGCGTTTTGTCTCAATAAAAGAGCTTTAATGCCATAAACTCTGCTGTTACACTGATGTAACTGACTGTGTGTTCATGGATAATATGACAAATTTCCCTGAACAAATAACAAGCACAAAAAAACTCTTTCTCTTTTCTCTCTAACACCTGTCATATCACATAGACTCTTTCATGGCTGATCAGTGTGTGTGTGTGTGTGTGTGTGTGTGTTTGTGTGTGTGTGTGTGGTGGGCATTTGTGCAATAATAAACCCACAGAGAGTGTGAAACAGCTCAGTTATTAATTACAGGCCAGTATCACAAATCAAACACACCCATATCCGACACACACACATTAGATGCTCCAGAACAGCAGCCACCACACAGCTGGAGCTCCTTTGTTTAAAACATGCTGGAAATCATGGAATTTGTTTGTTTTAATGAGAGACATATTAAAAATTTCTCAGCTGTAAAAGAAACACCTGCAGTTGCATCCAAACAGACTCTACGCGTGATTAAAGCTGCTTCACCTTCTCCTGGGATGCTGCTGATTCACACATGTGAAATCCTAATGATCAAGTCTCTGTGTTCTATTCAAGTCACACTGATTTCTTTAGCCAGTCCTCAGTTACAGTCCCATGAGGAAAAACCTTTGAGAAGAATCAAGACTTAAAATGAGCAGATGTCTAAGTGCATGAGGAAGAACATGTGAGTGGAACCAAGACTGAAAAGGAGAAACTTTCTATGAGCATGAAGCAAAAACACTGAGAGTCACCAATGTCTGGAAGAACCACTGAGAAGTACCAAGATTCAAAAGGAGAAACCCTCTAAGAGTATGAGGTAAAACCATTGAGAGCTTGAGGAAGAATCTTTGAGAAGACCCCTAAGAGCATGAGAAGGAACATGAGAGGACATGACTCAAAAGGAGAAGGTCTATACAAGCATGAGGAAGAAACAATTATAGGAAAGAGATTCAAAAGGAGAAACTCTTTAAGAGCATGAGGAACAAGTATTAGGAGTAACCCAGTTTGAAGTCAAAAATTAATCTCTGAGCTTGTGGAAAACCCCCTGAGAGGAACCAAGACTCAAAAGGAAATCTCTAAAAGAATAAGGAAGAACCACTGAAACCACTGAAGAACCATTGACTAGCATGAGGAACAAAACACTTGGCGGAACCAATCCTTAAGTGCATGAAGTAGAACCTTGGAGAGGAACTGATACTGAAAAGGAGAATCTCTCTAAGAGCATGATGAAGAACCGTTCAGATGAACCAAGACTCCAAATGAAAAATTTCCTGAGAAAGAAGAACTACAAGCAATAATATCTTTAATTTTTTAAACATCTTTATTTATCCTTTACAAAACATTCTTTACAAAAACATTCTTTATAAGCAAGAGGAAAAAGTATTGAGAGGAACAAAGGCTGAAGTGGAAAATCTCCCCAAGATCATAAGGAATAACCACTGAGAGAAACCAAGACTCAAAAGGAGAAAATCTTTAAGAGAATGAGGAAAAAAGTATTGAGAGGAACCAAGGTTGAAAAACTCCCTAAGAGCATGAGGAAAGTCCACTGAAAAGAACCAAGACTCAAAAGGAGAAGATCTCTAAGAGCATGAGATAGAACCTTTGAGAGGAACCAAGACTGAAAAGGAGAATATCTCTAAAACCACAAGGAAGAACAACTGAGAGGAACCAAGACTCCAAATGAAAAGATTCCTGAGAAAAAACAACTGCAAGCAGTAACTTTAACTTTTTTAAACATCTTTATTTATGCTTTACAATGTATTCCTTACAAAATATTCTTTACGAGTACAAAATCAAAAGACATAATGTGTGTAAATCTAAAGCGGACGTGTCCAACAAAACTCGCTGCGTCTGCAGTCCTGCCCTTGAAAACACAAATCAGACTGAACTGAATTTAATTTAGACTCATTTCTGTTTCTGTTCCACTGTGTTGGACTTGCTCCATGCTGCCGGAGCTTCATGTCCACCGTCTCCTGTCCTGCTCCCTGAAGCGCAGAAATCAATTACGGTTGCTGTGTGAGGGCAGGCAGGTCGTCTCCTACCATTCACTCCTCGCCCACTGCTTATGTGTCTATTTCTCTGCCCTTTTCTTATCTCTTCTTTCTATTCAGGGGGTATTTTTGTCCTCAGACTTCATATTTGGGCCGACAAAAGGCCTCCACCCCTTTTCTTCAGTGTGTGTGTGTTTGTGTGTGTGTGTGCTTCACTGCTTGCTGTATACCATTTATTTCATTTCTGTTAAACACGTTTATTATTCCGTCCACATCTAGTTCCATTAGTGGCTCTGCGGCAGATGCTCTCACCCCTAAATTATATAATCATACAGTGGGGGAGAGGATAAACACACACAAACACGCTGCACATACACACACTGATCTCATACACACACACACACACACACACACTAGAGCTTCTGCTGAAACAGTAGTCCTGGCAACTCCTCGAGCAGTCAATATCCAATCCCAAAATATCACCCTGCAACCCTACCACACCCCCGACAGCTTAACCCTTAGAACCCTGCGGGTATTTTTTTCAGTTTCTGCATTACTTGTTCTTTTCTAATATTTAAAGCCTTAATCAATGTTTAATGCACAAGTGTCTCGTATCCTTTTTCAGCACAACCTAGAAAATATGATAAAAAAAAGATTTTTTATAATTTAACCAACTATTTGGACAGAACTGACCCAAAAAAACTAGATCAGAAAATCTGTTGGAAATTTCTCTCTTTTTGTACTGTAAACATCCACAAACATACGTATCAAACATTATGGAAAACTTCAGCTTCCACACACATTAGTATTAAAATAAGAGATGTTGAAAAATGTTTAAATAATAAAATTATGTGCAAATATTTACAGTCACAAGTAAGTCTGTTCCAGGAATTCATTTATTTACAGTTCCTCCCTGTCTGTGCCTTCAAAACAGTCAACAGAGCCCCTTCTACCCCCCTTCCTCCCACCCCGACACTCTCACACTTCCCTTCCGCCCACCCCCACCCTCATACACATGCCTTCCTCCCACCCCCTTGCTCACACACACAAAATCCAGCACTGAGACAAGTTTCAAATATAGTCCTGAGTCAATAAAGTCTCAAGTGCAGTTCCTTGTCAACAAAGGAAAGTCCCAAGTTGAGTCCCAAGGAAACACAGAACGGTCTCAAGTCAAGTTCATCGGTCTGTCATAAGATAAGATAAGATAAGATAAGAAAGAACTTTATTTATCCCTAGGGAAATTCTTTTGTCATAAACATGCCCATTGCAACAAGAGGAATAAAGATCTCTCCAGTCTCTCTAGTCTCTCTAGTCTCTCTCTAGTCTCTCTAGTCCATTTCCTTATGTTTCTGTACTTGTTTTTATTGTTATTTTGTAACTCTGAAATATCTGTCAGATTGTATGTTTTCTAGTAAATCTTCTCCTTTCATGGGCGCCCTCTCTCAACCTACCGCACGTTACAGGATGGACATTGCTGACTTGCTGACTTAGCACTCGCAATAACCACTGCTGCCCATCCTGACAATCAGTAAAAACAAAGGGTCAGTTCTGTGATTTTACAGTCACAGATATAAGTTGTTATATGTGTGTTTTCAAATGATGCATGATAATGAAACCAACGAGCAGAACATACACTGAAAACAACTGAACAAATGAAATAGATGTAGGTATTGGAATGCCTCCAAAATTGCTATCTCAGTTTGTTACTACCCTGCGTTCCCAAAATTTACGCCCTCTAGACGAGGTTGTAATCAGAGGTTCTAAGTTCTACAGATTACTGATGAAGAGAAAATAGCCTGACAAGCTTGAGTTTGAGGTTGAAGTTAAAGCTCATAAGATATGGTTGCAAATGTTTTTCTTCTGGGTTTGCTGCATTTGCAGCTAAGCTATGTTGGATGTTTGATCATCAGGTTGGAAAGAAGAACTGCCCCTTTCATACAGAATTGAATCTCTTGCCTGTTCTTGCCTGTGTTGAGAAGATCATGCAGGAAACCATCCGTGACCACTGTACATCTATCAGGCTGTTGGTCAACCTCTATGTAACCTACACTTTGCAGATGACACTGACTTCAGCAGCATTAAACTTCAAGGCCTTCCCATTAGTCTTTCAGACAAAACAGGGGCATATGGAATGCAGATCATCACTGACAAGGGCAAAGTCATGGTACAGAGGCAGGAAAGCAGAGGTTTACATTTGTGGACATCAGCTGGGTGCCACCCTGCCCAAAGATGACAACTGCACTGCAAGAATCCACACTGTGGTTGCAATACAGACAGAAGCAACAAGATCTGGCCTCATAGTAACATTAGCTTCACTACCAAGTGCAATGCTCAATGCAAGACATGGACACTGCTTGCTGACACAGAATAGAAGAATCAGGGATTTGATACCAAGGGCCTGAGAAAAATTCTCTTTCCTACCTCAAACACAAGAACACAGATAACACAGCCACCTCCATTGGGGGCTCCCTAAACCTCTTCTGGCAAGAGTAAAGTGACCTGGTTTGGCTATGTGACTCACCTCACCTGTTCTTCTGCTGTGGATCTCATTGTTGGCTTCCCTCAAGGGTAGCCTGAAGGATGGTCTTTGACAGTGTTGAGTCACATGACCTGGTTTGACCATCTAAGTCACCATCATCCAAGACCAACCTTCAGGGTACCCTTGAGGGAAACCAACAATAACATGAACTTTGTGCCCTTGGAGTTGTTTTGTCATGTACCCTTGAGGGAAACCAACAATGAGGTCCACAGGGGAAGAACAGGCATGACGAACACCAAGGAGCAGACAGACCTTGGTGTATCCGAATGGTAGGCCAAATTGGAAACCCCTGTCAAACGTTGCATCCCTCTAGTCCCCTAGATGACCAGTTATTTCATGGGCCTGAACTGTTCTCCCTACCATGATGACTTTTGCTGCTGTAAATCTGTACAGGTGAGGAGGGTCTACAGTGCTCACAATGACAGAAAACCGAAGAGAAGGGAAAGAAGCGTCTCTTACCTGGAACATGACCCTGCAGTGCTCATCTGGCTTCTGCACCACGCACATGTTACACCCCATCCTGAAACTTAGCCTTCAACCTCGCAAGGTCCAAACTGGAGCTGGAGCTGGAGCTGAAGATCAAGGCCAGAACTCTCTTTGCATGTGTTCCTCTATATCTGTCCGCTTCCCAAGGGGTGTTTCGCGGGTGGATGAAAAGACAAAAAGATTCCAAACTTTGACTCTAAAAGCACTAAACAAGTTTAAGGTCACAATGTCCATGTTAGCATAGACAGTGTCGTAAACAGTCCACTCAAAGGCCCAGAATTACATTGTCAGTTTAGTCCAGTGTCCAGCCAGAGGAGCTCCGATGTGCAGGGAAGTTCTGCAGTATGTGCATGGAAATCCATCTGCTTTGGCTTCTGTAGAACTGCAGCATTAACTGGCCTGTAGTTCAGAGTTTGTGAATTATTTTCAGTTTATGCTTCACTTGCTATGTTCGCTGTGTGGGCTGTTGAAGCAGCTCATTTAAAAAAAAAAAATTGTACTCCAGGATAAGTCAGCACTGCTCACACTGTCAGACATGCAAGACTGTTTCTTTTAAAAGAAGGCATCCAGTTGTTCTTGCTCATTTTCTTGCTCATTTTCTATAAATCACTGAGCTGATGTAGGCAAAATGCTATATAAATAAGGTTATTAATTAATCAATAAATAATGCAATCAGGCACCGAGACCACCCTTCAGCTCTGAGTCTAATCTGAACAACCTTAGATTCACATTTATGCATATGGCACACGGAGGGACTTACAGTTTAATAATGTTTCAGATGGAAATGTAGGATTGGGAGTCTTGTCCAAGGACTCTATTGGTGTAGAATAGTGTGCTTGTCTGGACAGGGTATGGGTGTATATAGGTGCATATGTGAGTGTATTAGTTATGGTAATGATTTTTGCCCTTGTAAGTGTGTGAAGGGGAAAACACACACACACACACACACAGGTCAAAATGTTCTTCCCACCCTGAGGACACACACACACACATAAACACACACACATGCACGGTAATATGCTCACGCAATCATTTTTCCTTTGCCAAGCAAAGAAAAGGCATAATTTACTGTCAGGACAGTACATACGCTAGTGCTAAGCCTCAGCAGCATGTTTAACATACTTGTGTGTGTTTGTGTGTGTGTGTCACTCAACTGCCAGACTGTTGAGTAAATGTGTGTGTGGGCGCACTGCGTCTGACCAAGCCAATCTGCCCAGATAAAAAGAAACAGCGAAGAAAAAATGTGTTGTTTACTGCACTGGTGCTAATGCTAATACCAAATTTTCTCAGCGGTTAACTTATTAGCTTAGCCCATTTTTCTCACTTAGAAACAATGTAAATGGATCACGTTCGCAGGTCACTGGTCATTAGCTCACAGATGATCAATTAGCTTTGTTTCTTCATGGTCCACCGATACCGATCGATAACCCATTCGATGCGCTTCAACCTGTGTTCCCCTTGAAGCTTTATCAAAATAAACCAAAAATATCTTTTCTGCACAATAAAATAAGTTATTTTTACAGCTGCATTTGTGCTCAATGTTCGGTAGCTATGCTACTGTGAAAAGAGAGGGTTCTTATTTAGCCAGTTATTAGTATTTATTTATTTATTTATTTACTGGAGTTACATATCAAGATCACCAAAATACCAGAAAGTTATTTACTTTAAGTTGTTATTTAAAAATGGACTAAATAGCAGCACAACTGTGAATTACACAAAATAAATAGACCAGCTGTGCTTTAGCTGTATACTAACGCAAACAAATGTTTTGAGGTTCTGAGTTTAAACATTTCTCTCTAACGATCTAATGATCTTGGAACGCTGTTCTGGAGTTTGGTAAGAGGAAACGTACAAGGAGAAATAACGTTCCCCCGGCTCAGCCGCAGACGAAGTGTGTGGGCAGCTGATCAGCGCTAAAATAATCAACATTGATGCTAGTTTCTGTGTTTTCTGTGTTTTTCTAGTTTATCTCCTTCTCTCCTTCACTCTTCCTCGCTTCTTTTCCCCTTGCTCTTGCACAGCTGAGCCTTTAGAAACTTCTCTCTTCCTCTTTTCTCCTTTATCATTAAAAACTTCAACACTCTCTTTTCTTTTCTCTTTCCTCTCTCTCTTTTCTCTTTTTCTGTCTCTTTTCTGCTTCTTATTCCACTCTCTATCTCTTCCTCTCTCTTTCCTCTCCCTCTTCTATTCTCTCTTCTTTCTCTTTTCTCTTATTCTATTCTCTTTTTCTTTCTCTCTCTCTCGTCTTTTTTTGTTCTTCTGTCTCTTTCTCCTCTATTATTCTGTTCTCTCTTTCTCTCTCTTTTCTCTTTCTTTTTCCTCTCTCTCTTCTGTTGTTCTTCTTCTATTTCTTTTCTCTTGTCTTATTCTATTCTCTCTCTCTCTCTCTTCTGCCCTTTCTGTCTTTTTTCACTCTCTTTTTGTGTCCCTATGTCTCTTTCTCCCTTTCTGTCTGTCTCTTCCCCACTCTATCGCCGTCTCTTTTCCTTTTCTTTCTCTCTCTGTTTCTTCCCTTACTCTTTCTTCTCTCTCTCTTTCTCTGCTTCTCCCTTTCCCCCTCAGTCTCCTTCTCACTTTTGCTTTCTAGCTTTACTCTCTCTATCTATCTCTCCTTCCAACCTTTCATTCCCCTTCTTTTTCTCTCTTCACATTCTCTCTACTCTATTTCTCTTACTCCCTCTTCTCTCTCTCTTCCTTGTTGTCTTTTTTTCTCTCTCTCTCCTCCTACTCTCTCTCCCTATCCTCACACTTTCTCTTTCTTTCTCTCTTTCTTCTCTCTGCTCCTCACTCTCTCTTTATATCTCTTTCCCTTCCTTTATTTCTCCCTCTCTCTCTTCCCTCTCTCTCCCCACTTTTTCTCTTTCTCCTCGCTCTCTCTCCCTGTTCCTCTTTTTTCTCTTCCCTTTCCTCCTTGCTTTCTCTTCCTGTCTTTCTCTCTTTCACTCTCTTTCTCTTCGATTTCTCCGTCTTTCCCCACTTTCTCTCTTTTTCCTCACTCTCTGTTTCTTTTTCTCTTCTCTCTCCTCCTTGCTCTCTCTCTCTCTCGATTGCTCACTCTCTCTTCTTGCTTTGTTATGTTTTGATATTTTATGCTGATCGGCTGCTGTGCAACAATAATGTATCAGACGCAGGTTGCATGCTCACACACACACACACACACACACACACACACACACACACACACACACACACACACACACACACACACACA
>JBBPCZ010164342.1:0-17237 GCA_037974445.1 Brycinus macrolepidotus
TGATGATGTTTCAGGTCATATTTATGCAGAAATGTAGACAATTCTAAAGGGTTCACAAATTTTCAAGCACCACTGTAACTACTGGAGACAAGTGATTGGCCAAAATAATTTCAAAAAAAGATTAAAAAAAAATATATATATATATTTATAAATATGTAAAATATGTACATATACTGCCAAGTAACAACACTTGACCTTCAAAATTTGTTGGGGTGTTGCAGGTAAACACTTGTCAAAATCCATAGTATCAAGAAAGATTAAATTACTGTAAGACAAACTATTAAATGTTCCTTCTACTTTATCACTAGATGACCTATCACTAGGACCTTACTTCCTTTTTGAAGACGAACACATCATAGTTTATATGGAGAAACATTTTTTATTATAGCGGCACCCGCTAGTGATTAAATGTTGCAAACTATTTTGTGACAACTCAGAATGTGGCCAAGTCCAGGTACCAAGTCTTGTTGTGATACATTAAACCCTTGTGGAGTTATGACACTTCCTGTGTGGAAGCTGTGCCATTTGATTTCAATTGACAAACGCTTTAGTATATCAAAAAGTCAACAAATAACTTTTGTGCAGCTTGGTCTAAAAATTTGCAGCCTGCTAAAACTTTTAAATAATTTCCACAAAATGCAACATTGCAGCTGCCCCAATTAAGAAGACAAAGCAAGCTGTCATGGTCTTGGGACCTCCTACGGTATTACCAGACATGTTAATCAGATATTTAAAGCAAAAGCATCAACAGTTACCAGCCAAAACACGTTTTTGGTTATTGAAGCTCCATAGTGGTGAAATGACAGACTTTTTTGTGCTTCCTCGGAATGAGGCCCTGTATCAAGTTTGGTTGTGATGCATCAAACCATTGTGGAGTCATGGCATCACTTCCTGTTTAGCATCTTCGCTGCCACTTACAATTGGCTGTGATGGACGAATGCTTTTGTATCTGTTTTGGGACCTCCCAAGATACAAACACTCTCGAGAATTACTTTCTTAAGGCAAACACATCAAAATTTATGAGACAAAACATATTTTTGTTTATTGCAGCATCCCCTAGGGGTCAAATGAGGCAGAATTCCTCATGCTTCCTCAGAACAGGGTCTTAAATGCTGATACCAAGTCTGATTTTAATACATCAAACCCTGCCTGAATTATGACCTCACTTCCTGTTTGGCAGTTTTGCTGCTCAATTTCAGTGGATTGTGACAGACAAATGCTTTTGCAAACCAAAATATCAACAAATAACTTTAACGAAGCTTCATCTGAAGGTCATCTATACCAATTATGGGAAAGATTGGAGAAAATATGCAACCTGTAAAAACTTATCCATAAAAATTAAATGTAGACTGAAATTCAATATGGCAGAAATTAAAATCTCAATTCATTCAGGGATTTTTGAAAATTGCACATAAAGTTCAAAAGTTCAATATGCACCTCCAACACTGAATTACTGGTGGCAATAGAGTGCTTGAGTTGCATAAAACTTGAGGATCAGGGGACAGTACCCCATCACTGTGCCAAATTTCATTTTACCAAATAGTTCTTTGGGCTTTCTCAGAAACCCTAGCCAGAAGAAGAGGAATAATAACAACAACGCATTTCAGCAAGAAAATGCAAAGTATGGTTGCGTTCCTTTGCTCACAGAAATTCACTTCTCATTTCTGACGTGCATGGCCAAAAACAGGGGGGCACGGGGGATGCTATGCGCATGGCCGCAGAAACAAACAGCTCAGAGAATCACAAGAAAAAGTCAGTTCAGCACAAAAACTGCTGGCTAACTTAACCTGTCAAACTACCATACTTCAGGCTCAATATGAACACAGTTTTCACCAACAAAAGTTAACATACAGCCTCAAAACAGCTAACTGGCTAACTAGTAGCACTAACAGGCTGATTTTTTTTTTTTTTATAAACCACAACAAACAGTGACACATCTTTCTCCAATCACACTAATAAGAAAAAAGTACAAACACAAAGGGTGCCTTTGCCGCTTTGCTGCTTGGCCCCAAAATATAGTTGCATGCTAAATTAACAGCATGGCTGTAATTGCTGATGGCAAGTTTTGTTTCACTTGACCAAAGGTCTGAACTGAGACATGCTCCCCTCCACAGATGTCAGTTTCGGTTGGCTATGATGGTTGAACGCTCGTATGTATCTCTCAAGATACTATAAATCCACACTTTATCAAAAGCTCAGTTTCAGTGGGATGTGACTCTAAATAAGAAATACAGTGTGCGTGCGTGTGTGCGTGTGTGTGTTTTCCTTGTGAGACTCTCACACTAAAAGCAACCAAAATGTTTCAAATGCGAACTGCCTGAAGTCTCCTTCTATCTTTTCTTTTTTTTTTTTTTTTTTACCAGTGTGGACACAATGGGTCCTATCAGGATCTTGGCAATGGTCCCTACCAAAAAGTAGACAAAGAGCTTTGCTGCTTGGGCTCCAATTACAGGATTTTCTCTAAGACTTTAAGGAAAAGAACCAGATAAAGATGGGGACTTACTATAGAGCCAGAACTCCTTGTTCATAAGCCTCCTCTGTGTGTGTAGGAGACTCTGCAGTCTTCTGTCTGTCCGTACATGCTCTACTTTGCCTGCTCTGAACATGAGCAAAAGGAGAGATCTGTAACTAACTGACATTAACTAATAAAGAACACTACTGTAGCTGAGGTTGAACAAAGCAAAATATGTTTGGACAGTGTCTTTTTCTAGGGTCTTTTAAAGTTGAGAAACGTTCACCAACCATAACAATCTGCATTACACAGGAAAATGCAAACACCGACCTGATGGCACAGGCAGACTGACCTGTAGAATGCTGCTGATTCTGCATTGACCCTGATCTGCATGTGTTTGAATCTGGGGCATATAAAACCATAAAAGTCAGAGGTGAGACTAAGGTGCAGTTTGAAAACACAATGAAAGTCTTTTTTCCCCTTCTAAGCAAATTCATTACATTGAACAACAAAGACTGTTTTATAGACAGAGTCAGTTTTTAAACAAAAATTGTCAAAGTGTGGTTGTATCTTCTGCTGTAAATTCAAAGGTTCATCTGTAATCTAGAAAAGGTTGCATGAACATTAATCAAAAAATGAAAATGCATTGCCTGTTCCTTTGATTTGACCAACTGTCCCTAATTATCCACCCATTATACCTTTATTTTTCTGGTGACATATTCTTGGCTTTTATTTTCCTGTCACTTGTTCGTCTGTATTTGATTAATAAATGCAATTTGACATAACATTCTAAAATCTTCAGACAAGATTCTGTCGCACATTTATGTTAGCACTTTTCTTAATGTTTGATATTGTTTGCTCCCATGATTTCTTATGCATCTGTGCTCATTTAGCTTAAATGGCCAGTTGAAAGCATTAAAAACACCAAATTGAGAAATAATTACCAGCAAATGTACAAATACTCGAGTCTTCAAATATGAAAAAAATAATCAAAAATAGGAATCAATATGAACAAATGTGCTGGACTTTACCATGTAAAAGTGACTAAAGAATGAAGGCCATGAAAATATCTAAATTAAGCCTCCATATACAATACTAAAAGCATTTGATTATTACAATGACAGGAATACATTCTAAATAAGAAATAAAGTGTGTGCGCGTGTGTGTGTGTGTGTTCCTTGTAAGACTCCCACAATAAAATTTTCAAATGCTGTACTACCTGAAGTCTCCTTCCAGCTTTTCTTGTTCAACTAGCGTGGACACAATGGGTCCTATCAGGACCTTGTTGGCAATGGTCCCTACCAAAAAGTAGCCAAAGATACTGAGCAGTCCAATCCATCCAGTGCTGCAGAACAAAAGAGAAACAAAGGATTTTCCAAACGAATCCCTTGTTCTGTGTGGCAGCCCACTGACTCCTAGTGTATGTGTGCTAACCAAGTTACTGGGCTCATGTCAATGTTTTCATAAATCTGCACTCTGGAGAGCATTTTCAGAGAGTGACCCAAAACAGCATTTTGAGTGGTTGAATAATCAAAATACACAGGTATGTATGAAGGGAGGTTTAGATTTTAAGGGAATCTGAAGTGAGAACTTAAGATTAGCCATCTTAAGTGGAGATTTGTAAATATATTGGACAGATATTGGTATTAGCTGGTATTATTAGCCAAGGTCTCAGTACCAATATCTGAAAAAAGTGGTGAAAAAGTGGGACATCTTTAATTTAAAAACTTACAACTCTCTGTCTGCTGTAGCTTTGAAAGCAATGTGACAGCAAATTGACATAAATACATACACATACCTGCTGAAGCACTGGTAGGTGTAGTAGGAGACAGTGAAGGGGGATATGACTAGTCTACTAGCCATTGAGCTCAACTGCTTACACAGTCGCTCTGTATCCTGACTGATCCGCTGGTCTCTGTGTGAAACAAGTATGCACAAACACAAACACTTAGAATACGCATCTGTGTAAAACAATTCAGCATCAGTATTTGTGAGAATTGCATTCATAAACATTTGAAAAGAAACATCTTACGGGTTGTCAATGTCCTTCTGGAGAACATTGAGGGTATAGTAGACTCTTCCCCAGAAATAATCTCTATGAAGGTCCTCCATTAGAGACTTCCTCCAGCTCACATACAGGAGACTGCAAATGTACTGTTCGACACTCTTCAGCTGAAAAAACACAAGAACTGCATTATGTGTTAAGACAGTGTCTATGTGTTAAGACAGTGTCAATGTATTATAATGCATGTATACATACACTATACACACACACACACACACACACATATATATTATGTATATATACATACACGTGTGCAGTCATAAAAACCGAGAAATAAGTGGTACCAAACTTACAACAGAGTTGAGAAGAATGAGCAGAATGGCAAATGACACTAGGTCTTGAAACATGCCATAGTCCTTTGCAGACAGGACACCGTAGAACTGGCTTGGAATAAGACCCACCTGATAAATCACCAATTGAACTAACAGGGGCAAAAATGATTTTCAGTACAGTTACACCACACTGTCAACTCAAAAACTGACAGGGTTTTAACATATGACTTTGAACTAATGCATGCTTACTAATGCACAGAAACATACATACATACTGGTAGTAGGCTGCTAATTTATGATAAGACAAGATAAATTTATTAGTCCCACAAGTGGGAAATTTGCATATATCATTTTTTTTTTTTTACCTGAAAGAGCGACTCCCAGCAGTGTCCCAAACATTAGCACGTTCTGGCTCAACCAGCATGGGAACAGGATTTTCAGAATGCTGTAGAACCTCTGAAGGAACCTCCCGTCGAGCTTCGGCCTAAAATGAGTACTGAAATGAAAGACTGGAACACTGAACAGTGATGATAACGGGTGAATCGTATCCTCAGCTGTGCAGTAGTAGGTTTTGCATGGAAATGTTTAAATCTCACAACTACCTTTGGTGTTTCTGTGCAGTGTTCCTCGAAGGCGCCATAGAGAAGAACTTCGGGCACTTGTCCTACCGCGAGGTGAGTGGGCTGAAACTGTAATACTGGGCGTGTAGAAGATATGAATGAAAGTGAGCTGTTGGGTTCCGGGTCTAAAGTCTGACCCAGCATGTGACAGCAGCAACACATTCCCCACCACAGCAGGCTGGACTGTACAGCTCCGAGTGCTCAGAAAACAAATGACACGTTCATATCAAATTCCCAGTTTTCCCATTTTGTCACCACAAAAATCAGTTACAGCGGGTGCAATTTGAGAAACAAGTATAAAGTTTTCTGCGACAGATATAAACACTTACTGCAGAGTGTCACAGTTCTTCTATGACTGTAAAACAACGAGAACAACCTGCAATTCAAGTGCATTCTACTGCCCCCTGCTGTACCAGACCCTAAAATACGCCCTCTAGCATCATCTATCTGCAGAACTGGAGAACGGTGGTTCTAGATTATACAGGTTTTACAGTTGTATACCTTCGGTTATTTCAGCAAAAAAATGAAGAAACAGTTTTTCGGCTCACCTTAAATGTTGCTGCAGAGTCGACATTCCTCCTATATATGGCACTGAAGAGTCTGTTTTTATTACTAACAAGTGGACATACACTATATGGAGAGAAGTACTGGGACACACCTCTTAATCATTGAATTCAGGTGGCTCCTTACTTCCAGGGCAATCTTAATGCTTCATCATACCAAGACATTTTGGACACCGCCATGCTTCCAACTTTGTGGACACAGTTTGGGGAAGGCCCTTTTCTATTCCAGCATAACTTTGCCCCAGTGCACAAAGCAAGGTCCATAAAGACATGGTCAGATGAGTTTGGTGTGGAAAAGCTTGACTGGCCCGCACAGAGCCCTGACCTCAACCCCACCCAACACCTTTGGGATGACCTTAGGCCTTCTCGGCCAACATCAGTGCCTGACATCATAAATGCTCTACAGCAGGGGTGTAAAATTAATTTTTGCCACGGGCCGAATGGGTCTAAATTTAAGGTCTCGCTGACGGGACCAAAAAAATTTTTTTTCAGCGTGCGCAACACCACCACCACCACTAACCCTAACGCCAGCCCTAACCCTAGCCCTAGCCCTAACCCTAACCCTAACCCTAGACCTTACCCTAACCCTAGCCCTAACCCTAACCCTAACCCTAACCCTAACCCTAGCCCTAACCCCAACCCTAACCAAATTCCCACGGAAACACTCCAAAATCTTGTGGAAAGCCTTCCAAGAAGAGTGGGAACTGTTATAGCTGCAAAGGGGGGACTAACTCCATGTTCAAGTTTATGTATTTGAATGCAATGTCATTAAAGTCCCTGTTGGTGTGATGGTCAGGCATCCCAATACTTTTATCCGTATAGTGTACTAGATCCGCAGTTCCAGCAGTTTCATGGTGTTCTGGGGTTTTACAGTTGCATACCTTTGAGTCTTGGAATTTTGTTTTACATCATGGTTATTTAAGCAAGAAAGCGAAGAAACGATTTTTCAGTCCACCTTAAATGTTGCTGCAGAGATGACATTCCCCCTATAGATAGCACTGAGGAGTTTTTTATTACTAATGTGTGGACATATCTTCGCAGAAAGACGAATGGGCAAACAGGTTTACATTTTTACAGTGGTCTCGCCAAAATCATGATAATTGTTTTCATTGATTTAATCATGGCATAAAGTATAACAACAATGTATTAAGGCTGAACTTGTATTACTGTATCACTAGAGAATGGATGGGCAACAACAACTAATTCATGGTCACAGGCCTAACACATCAGGCAGTACCTTGATGTCAGGACAAGTAGCTGATATTCACACCTGAATGTGATTTGATCTATAAAACATTAAATAATAAGACTTTCTAAACTAATATAACTTGCCTTGAGGGTATTAATCGTCTTTAACATAAACTACTGTGATGTACTGCATTAATAGACCAAAATGTCTTATTTAATTTCTTATGTGAGTTTACAGTATAAACATAAATGTATAGGTTTTCCTAAAGTAATATAACTTGGTCTCAGACCGGCCCAGTGATCTTCACCTTTAAAATGACCATGGTGTATATGAAATACCTTTCTTGTCCACATGCACCTACAGTGTGTGTGGAGAGATTTTATAGCAACAGTTCAGAAAAAAAAACAGAATCCCTGATATTATTTTCCACGTTTTGCTTTAATTACTGCCTTGAGTCTGTTGGGATACTTCTCTACCGACTTTGCACATCTTGTTCTTCTTCTTCTTATTATTATTATTATTATTTTTCTTCTACTTTCGGCTTCTCCCAATTAGAGGTTGCCACAGCAGATCAGCCATCTCCATTTCATTCTATTCTCTGCTTCTTCCTCTCTCACATCAACTGCCTGCATGTCCTACCTCACCACTTTCATAAACTTCCTACTAGGCCTTCCTCTTCTCCTCTTCCCTGGCAGCTCCATCCTTAGCATCCTTCTCCCAACATACTCAGAGGCTCTCCTCAGCAAATGTCCAAACCAACGCAATCTTGCCTCTCTGAATTTTCCTCCAAAAGGTCCAACTCGAGCTGTCCCTCATTCCTGATCCCTCATTCCTGATCCTATCTATCCTCGTCACTCCCAGTGCAAACTGTGACATTTTCAACTCTGCAACCCCCAGCTCTGCTTCCTGTCGTTTCTAGCTTTAGCCTTTGCCACTTCTCTCTTTACCTAACGGTTCATTTCCTTATGCTCCTGTCTACGTTCTTCATCTCTCTGACTATCCCACTTCTTCTTCACCAACCTCTTCCTCTGGATACTGTCCTGTACTTCCTCATTCCACCACCAGGTTTCCTTGTCCTCTTTCCTCTGTCATCCCTAGTATCTTTCTAGATGTCTTCCTTACTACTTCCACAGAAGCTGCCCAGCTATCTGGCAACTCTTCACTGCCACCCAATGCCTGTCTTAACTCCTCCCTGAACTCCACCTTACAGTCCTCCTTCTTCAACCTCCACTACTTGTCCTCCTCTTTTTGACCTCCAGAGTCATCCTACAGACCATCATTCTATGCTGTCTAGCTACTCTCCCCAGTCACAACTTTGCATTCTCCAATCTCCTTCAGACTCACCCTCTTACATAGGATATAATCCACTATGCGATATTTGCCCACTCTTCATTACAGAACTGTTCAAGCTCAGTCAAATTGGATGTTGATGCGGACTGCAATCTTCAGGTTATTCCATAGATTTTCAATAGGGTTTAAGCCTGGGCTCTGTCTAGGCCTCGCAAGAACATTTACCTTTTTCTCCTTCAGCCATTGTGTGGTCAGTTTTGCTGTGAGTTTTAGGATATTGCCATGTTGGGAAGCTGAACCTTCTTCCCATTGACTACTTTCTGGCAGAGGGTAGCAAATTTTCCTCAAGAATTTGACAGTGTTTTGCCCCATCCATGCCTTGCCCCCCAATCGGTGTGTTCACCTGTATTGGAAATTTTGTATTAATGCTGATGCACATAGCTCTCAGTAGTTTTCCATTCAAGGGTGATTATGTACAGTCACACATCACGAGACATGTACTTTTCTACTGATACTAAAACTTGCTAAAAAAGATACAAGAACAATAGTCAGCAGATAGAACTGGGTCAAACCAGTTTTTTGGTCACATAAGAGCGCGGGGCTCTTAGACTTCAGCTTCACTTCGGTTCTCTTCTTCTCTTCTACTCTTTGCATTTCTACTTTAACTGCATAACTGTAAGCTTTGCTAATAAAGGAGATTCTTAAAGGACTTGCAACGTGCTTTGGTTTGTGATTCTAATGGAGAATTTCCACGACAGTGTGTTAGAGGGGCGTGACCGAGGGGTGTGGCTGGAACTCCGGAGACTATGATTGATTGCACGATTGAGGAGGTACGGTGAGGCATGTGGTTGTGGTGGTGGCTGGATTCGTGACACTACAGTATTTATACCCAGCATTTGTGTATATAGCAGGGTGTATTTCATATTAAGTACTTTCTGCAGATTTTTACTGGGTTTATTTGGACTTCATATTTTATATTGTTCTTGTCTTTGTGTCTGTGCAGTCGTAACATAAGCATTTCATCTGTGATCAATAAAGTTTTCTAATTCTGATTCTGATTCTGAAATCTTTCCTCCTTGCGGGTGATGCTCTCACTTCCCACAACAGCCAGAAGTTCTCCACCCTGGACAAAGACCAGGATTCTGCATCAAGTAACTGTGCCAGAGCTTATCTTGGGCTTTTTGGTACAATGCGTGCCACCAAGCTAACCCCAATGGCATGTACTTAAGGGGGCGTGACGGTACCTTGTACGCCATTGGTAACGTGTGGCAGCCGTGGAAAGGCTTTGACTATGGCCTCAAGACCCTCAGCATGAAGATTAGGCCTGTGCAGTAGATCCACTGAAGCACATCGATGAGGCTCTCCAGGGTAAAAAAAATGCTGGTGCATTTTATGGAGTATTGTCACACGTTTAGGACCTTGAATAATGATTAGATTATTCTTATGGAAGTTCATCATAAAATCTGTAAAAGCAATAAATGAATTAACCTTCTTTAATCAAATCTGTGTTGTCTTACTACCAAAAGGAACAGGGTAAACTGTCCATCATTGCCAGAAAAGTGGTTTTAAATCTTGAGTAACTGAGTAATTTTCTAATTTACACATAATGCACTTCATCCAGACTTTAACCATAACCTCATGTACCAAACACCACCACCTTCTACATTGGCGATGTGCAGTTTAAATTCTCAGTTAAGCTCCTCAAACTTTAGAAAAGGTTTTCCTTTCGAGTCCCAGGTGATTTGTTGGGTCTTGGGTGAAACAACCCCACTGTATTGAGGTTCACATTTTAGACTGAAACGTATTTCAGTTGTGAGAATCAAGAAGTGTCTCCATCAAAGGGTGGGAAATGGAACAGCCCAAATTGTTTACAAACAATCCAAGTGATCCATATATTTGTTTACGATACACATTGATTTCAAACCCACTGATTAGTTTTTGTTCAAGAAAAAAATAACTGAATTAAATAATATACATAAATAAATATTATTGCATGCCTTAGTGAGTCCAAGAAGAAAATTTATGGATGTTGTCATTTGTGAGCTGAAGTTAATCTGTCCCAACACAGAGATGTCTTATCAGAAACTCTCACAAATGTGACGGGCCCTGTGTCTGTGATCAGTGAAAAAGTATTGTGTATCTGTTAATGGTGTACTCACACTGGGCCTGGCTGTATTGTACTCCAGTCCACACTCCCCCTGCTGGTCTGGGTGCTCTTACTTCCTAACAGCCCTCACTGTTCTCTCCTTTTGTTCCAGTGAGCTGTGGATTTACAGAGCGTCCCGTACCTTCAGATCCAGAACCCACAGTGTTTTCAGCTCCTCACCACGTCCTTCAGATCCTGAATACGCAGTGTTTTCAGCTCCTCACCACGTCCTTCAGTTTTCTCTCATTTGAACACATTTTCAGCAGATGCTGCTCCTTTGTAGACCAGAAAGTCCCCTCCCTCGCACCTGTAGACCCCGGGATAGGCTCCGGGTACCTGTGACCCTAGTAAGGATTAAGTGGTTACAGAAAATGAATGAATGAATTATGTTTGAATGACTTAAGCTTAAAACAAGCTGAATTTTATTACTTTACTCGATTGATTCAAGGCAATAAGTTTGTACATTTTTTAAGTTTAGTTGACTTATTAAAATTTACAGGACACTAAACTGGACAACACAGTTGAAAAAAGGAGCGGGGTTGGTGGGAATACATTCGTAATAGGAGTGGATAGGTGGTACTTAGCAATAACCAGTCAAATTAACCAGTAAGTTATCCCATGTCAAAGTGGTGGACCCGGGAACTGAATACACATTGCTCTGGGCCAAAGCAAAGGCTGAACAGATTTCACCACCAGAGTGATGCAGAAGTCTTATTTATCTTTCAAAAAAAAATTCAAAAAAACAGAAAAGAGGAGGAAACCAAAAAAGGAAAAGAATGAATAAAGTAAGATGGGAAATAGAAAGATGCAATAACATGCAGAGAAAATACTGGAACAGGAAACAATGCAGAGCGATAGAAGATGAAGGAAAATACTAGACAAAACTCAAAGAAATCAAGGAAACGCTGGAAACCGGATCAACACAGAGGTCTGTTAAACTCACGACTGAGTGGCCAACAATAAAGAAGGAGGGGTATAAATAGTGCCACCAATGAGAAAAGGAAGCGAAAACAGGTGGACGCCAGGGGCACTGCTACCATGATGTGACAAAAGTTAAAGGTTCGAGGTTACTTCATTGTCATCAGCAGCTGTGAACACGAACATACGTAGTGTGATGAGACGCTTCTCCAAGGACCACAGAATAACATACAACAACATTCAACAGAGTGCAAGTTATGAAAGAAACAACACAAACAACACAATAAATAGACAAAACAACAATGTACAGTAATATAATGTAACAGTATAGTGTGAACGGGATGTAAACATTCCAGAGGGACTAGTGCTGCACCATAAGTGTGATTATTATTGCACAGGAGGCAGTTACAGTATTGAACAGTATTGAACCAGGTCTCTAGACTGTGGGAAGAAACAGTTGCTCCACCCCTCTGGGTTTGACGAAACATCACCAACCACTGCGGCACCCAACATGTTGTCCAAACCTTTGTCTGTTGTTTCATGTAGACATTGTTTCATGCTACCGTTTAAAATTTGTGTAGAGGAGCGTAAATAAGTACCGTTTAAAATTTGTGTAGATGAGCGTAAAGTAAAGTGACCATTTTGTCATACATGAACACCCCACAGCACACAGTGTGAATGGCACGAAATTCTTCCTCTGCATTTAACCCATTCACCAAGTGAAGCAGCGGGCAGCCAGGAACACATCAAACGAAATGTGGTAAATGTACAAAAATTGATTGATTGATTGAAGATCAAATTAAAAGACAACATTAAAAGTTTTGTCACCGACAGACATGCAGTAGAAAAGTAATGAAGTAGGAAAGAAAAACACTTTCAGTGTGTGTTACTGGAATAAGATGATTCGTCATGTATTGGTCTTTTTCGTCAAAAACACAAGGTTTTGTCCCGACAGTGATTATTTATTATTTACGAATGTGTGAACAGGCTTTCGCTGCCCTCTTGTTTCTGCTCCCTGTTGCCGTCCATTCCCAGCTTTTGCTGCCACTGGACTGTGCCAACATCCGTAGCCATGACAACAGACAGCTCAGTGGAGCGTACACCATCTTCCCAATCAGACCCACGTCCGCCGTCCAGGTTTACTGTGGCATGGACATGGATGAAAGGGGATGGACCGTATGTACTTTGACCTCTTGGAGCTCCACCCATAAGTGTTTTGGCATAGCTACTGCATCCCAGTACCTGTTTTTGAAGACGGGTGCAGTTTCTCATTTGAGTGAATGGGATTTATCTCCAGACCTGTGAGGTCCAGTCCAGGACAGATGAGGATCTCATTAGTAACAGATGATGTTAACAGACTCCTTCTCCTGCTCAGGTCTTCCAGAGGAGAATGGACGGCAGTGTGAATTTCTACAGAGGCTCGGACCACTATAAGGCAGGCTTTGGCTTCGCCGGTGGAGAATATTGGCTGGGTGGGTGAAGGAGCTCTAAACCATCTGGCTTTATTTCTGAGAATGGTTTGTGGTTTTTAGTGGGTTTTGTTTTATAGTGTAAAGTTGGGCAGATCTTCTCTATAAACTGATCTCTATAAATGCTCATATGTTGTTGCCCAGGACTGGAGATCCTCTTCCACCTGACACTGGGTAAGATGTATGAACTGAGGGTGGACATGGAGGACTGGGAAGGAGGGAGGGTTTTCGCTCAGTACACCTTGTTCTCTGTGGATCCAGAGAGCTTTGGTTACACTCTGCATGTGGGCGCCTTCATCGACGGGGGTGCAGGTCAGTGCTGTAGGTTTGGAGTTATAGACTGAAGCCCACCTGTTTATTTAAAGCAGATACTCAGTAATTAATAGCAGACACTGAATAATTCAAAGTTGATACTGAATACTTCATAGCACATATTGAATCATTCATCATAGATACTGAATAATTCATAGTGGATACTGAATAATTTATAGCAGCTACTGAATAATTTATAGTAGATATTCAATAATGCATAGTTGACATTGAATAATTCATAGCACACAAAAATGATATCAAAAATGATAGTAGTTCATAGTTCATTAATCATAATGAATATTGATAATTTATAGAAGATATGGAGTAACATAGCAAATACTGAATAATTATTAGTGACTACTTTATAGAAGTTACTGAATACCTTATAGCAGTTACTGAACACCAATTTAAAGCAGCTACCAAATACTTCATGGTCGATACGAAGTAATTTGTAGTAAGTACTGAATAATTCAAAGAAAATATTCAATATTTTAAAGCAGATACCGAACAATTCCTAGTCGATATTACATAATTCATAGCAGATACTGAATCATTCATTGTTGATATTGAATAATCCATAGTAGATACTGAATAATTAATAGTTAATACTGGATCATTTATGGTAGATAATTCATGGTAATAATTCCTAACAGATGTTAAAATTCATAGTTGATACAAATTCATTCATTTTAGGTAGTGAATTATTCATAGTGGATTTTGAATAATTTATAGCAAATACGGAATAATTCATAGCAAATACTGAAGTTGATATTAAATAATTCATAGCATTCATGATTGATATGAATACTGTTATAAATACCTTATAGTTCATAATTTATAATGAATTTTGCTATGAATACTGAATAATTCATAGTGAAGTCTGAATACTTTATAGTAGATACTGAATAATTCATAAAGATACTGAATAATTCACAGTAGATTCTGAATAATCTACTGGAGATATTGGATATTATAGTTATAGAGTTATGGGCCTTAAACCCAGAGAGGTTTGACTGGAGTAGTAGTTACTAAATAATTTACAGCGGATATTTAAAAATTCATTTTTCATAATCTATTATGGCTATTGAATAATTTATAGCAAATAATGAATAATTCATAGTAGGTGCTGAATAATTTATAGTAGTTACCGAACAATTTATAGTAGAAACCAAATATTTCATAGTGGACACTGAATAATTTATAGTAAACACTGAATAAGTGGATACTAAATAATTTATCATAGATACTGAATAATCCATAGCAGATATTGAATGATTAATAGGAGATACTGGATAATTCATGGTTGATATTGAATAATTCATATCAGATACTGATTAAGTCATCACCAATATTAAGTCGTTCATAGTAGGTACTGAATAAATCATAGTTGATATTGAATAATTCATAGATCGCGAATAATTCATAGTTAATATTGAATAAGTTATCGTACATACTGAAAAATTGATACCAGATACTGAATAATTCATCGCAGATATTGGATAAGGTAGTTATAGAGTTTTGGGGCTTAAACACAATGATGTTTGACTGTGGAGGGGAATGGAACACATTCTTGAATATCAACAGAAGTTCTCCACCTTCAATAAAGATCAGGATTCCAGCCCCGGTAACTGTGTAAATAAGTCTTGTGGAGCATCTTGGTACAACACCTGCCATTCTGCCAATCCAAATGGTTTGTAACTGTGGGCAAGTGGGAATCTCTGTTTCCCCTGGAATTTAACAGTCAAAAGGACAAAAAAAACGATGTTCAGTGTTTTCACTGACAAACTTAACTCTATTTAGTAAACATAAACAAATTTAAAAATCGATACCTACAACACACTCCAAAAAAGTTGGGACAGAGGTAAAGTGAGATTGAATACAAGTTTATGCAAGGTTATACAAGTAACTTTCTGGAAGGTTCCTCAATTAGCAGGTTATTTGGTAACAGGTGTGGGTATCTAGATTGGGAATAAAAGGAGCTTCCATCAAAGGCTCAGTTTTTGTAAGGAAAGATGGGTCGTGGCTCACCACTGTGTTCTGAACTTCGCAATAGAATTATTTATCAATTTAAAACAATGTTTCTCAGCCTAAGGACAGAGCCACATGGGCTTGGGAGGGAAATCGTCGCTGAACACAATCTGCCACTGCATCAAGAAATGCTCCCTGAAACTGTATTAAGCAAAGAGGAAGCCACACATTGCTTCTGTGCAGAAACAATGCCAGGCCTCATTCTGCACAAATTACAAAAGATCTGTCCCCTATTGAAAATTTCTGGCACATCATGAAGAGGGGAATCAGAAAACAGCAACCACGGACTGTTGAGCAGCTCAAGTCTTGTATACAGCAGGAATGGGCAAAAATTCCACTTTCAAAACTGCAACCATTAGTTTCTTTAGTTCTCAGATTAGGTGTAATTAAAGGAAAAGCGTGGTAAACTCACCTATTTCCCAACATTTTTGGAGTGTGTTGCAGGCATCATTTTTCAAATTTGTTTGTTTACCAAATACTATTAAGTTTTTGTCCTTTTGCCTGTTAAATAAAGGTTCAGGGGAATTACCAATTTACAGATTTTAGTTTTTATTGCATTTTTGGACAGTGTCCCAACTTTTTGGGTATGGGGTTTGTAATAAGTTCTGTCTGCAGGTGATTCTCTCAGCTACAGCAGTGGGCAGAAGTTCTCCACCTTCGATAAAGACCAGGACTCAAATAAGGATTGTAACTGTGCTAAAACCTACCTGGGAGGGTTCTGGTACAATGCTTGCCACGAAGCTAACCCCAACGGAATCTACCTGTGGGGACTGGATTCCCGTAATGCCATTGGGAATGTGTGGTACCACTGGAAAGGACACAGATATAGTCTGAAGTTCATCAGTATGAAGATCCGGCCTGTGTTTTAGACCCCTTTGGAGGGGGTTCTCTTTTGATAATGGAAGAGGTAGAATCTGGTATTTTCTTTTTTTATGTTTTATGTTATTTGCGGATGGACACAAAGATGGGATGTGTCTCTTTGGAGAATATTCTTTTTGATGTGTTTAAATTTTAAACAGTGTTTCAATATTAATAAAAAATGTTGTAGAACAAGAAATTAAGAATTATGAATCAGAATTAGAATAAGAAAACATCATTGATCCCAGAGGAAACTGCTTATGTTACGACTGCACAGACACACAGAGACACAAAGAACAATATAAAATATAAAATATAAAGTCTAAATAAACGTCAAATTCAAATTATGGCATCTTTAAAAGCAAATTTGCTTTATTTAATGCATTAACCAGTAAACATTTTGACTGAGAGAGAGAGAGAGACAGAGAGGGACAGAGGGAGAAAGAGAGAGAGCTATTTTTGTGGATTTTTGTATAAAACATTATTTCTTTACAGTGGAGGTGAATGGAACCAGACGTCTCCAACACAAATCCAGCCCCCAGTGAAGCTCAACGTGTCTCTGAGTGTTTATATGGATGTTGATGATGGTAAAATAGTGAATCTGAACTAAATCACTTTTCATTGGGGACTATTTTTGAGGATTTTAACAATCTGAATTCTCTTAAATAGTGCAGAAGAAATATAGTCAATAGTGAAGCTGTTTAGTGATTCGGGTCGGCTGTAGCGAGCTGCTGTTAAATACCAAAACACTCAAATACTGCAGTTTTTAGAGGTCATTTTATCTGTATGTCCTCTCATCAGTCCTCTAGTCCTGTTTCTGTTGCCGTGGCGATGTCGCAATCTCTGACTGGATGTTTAGCAAGAGTGTAAAAACCAGTTTCTGGTAAATGTGCTGTCCAAACATCAGGGTCACTCAACAGGTCATTTTTAGTGCTTTGACCTTAGATAATGTGTGTGTGTGTGTGTGTGTGTGTGTGTGTGTGTGTGTGTGTGTGTGTGTGTGTGTGTGTGTGGTAGAACACTAGCCCTTGCTGAAGTTCGGGTTTATACTTGTA
>JBBPCZ010164375.1:1854-17236 GCA_037974445.1 Brycinus macrolepidotus
CCCAAGTTAGTGGGTATGACTAACTTGGGGTGAAACCCCAAAAGTTACCCACCAAAGACTGGTGAGTGGTGGTCCTGTGGTGGTCACATTCCACTGACGAGTGGGGTAGTATGGGGGGCTTAGCCACACAAGAGCCACAGCCTGGAAATCTACAGAGCGGAAGTATAACACCTTACTGATAAAGTGGCCAATGAGTGTAGGCACAAGACAGGTGGACCTAATACCACGCACACAAATACACTCCAACACCGCCCTAAGAAGTTTAAGGCAGAACAGATGTCTCCACTGATTTAACACCAAACCTTTATGAGACACCCCACACACACACACACACACACACACACAAAGGCACTCTACAACCCCTGCAGCTGACTCTAGGTGTGTATCTGTGCTGATGGATGGCTCGGAGAATGGCTGTGGACTGATAGCTCTTGCGGAAGACGGGCAGATACAACCACGCACGCGTACACACACACACACACACAGACACACACACACACACACACACGCAATGTCCGGACAAACATATGCTGTGCATCATTCCAACACTCCAGGAGTAAGATGCAATCACACAGACACACATACACACACATAGACACACACTCACACATACACACACACACACACACCCTGCAGAGAAATGATCTTATCAGCCTTCCACCAAGAATCATGTAGTCCGCTGACAAATGATGGAACGAGTGTCTTTTGAAAAACGACTGAAACAAAGTGTCCCTAATTCAAACATATTCTCTCCTTCAACATCCTTCACCTGATACTCTCTCTCTCTCTCTCTCTCTCTCTCTCTTTTTCTCTCTCTCGTCAAAAAAATCAGACTAAGTCAGCAACTTCATTGTGGAGCAGTTTTCCTGTCAGTTTGCTGATGGAGCATTGTGCAACATGGCTCTGCTCATGGGCATCTGCACGCATTCAAATTAACATGGTGAGTTCATTTTATCTCTCTCTCTCTCTCTCTCTCACACACACACACACACACACACACACACACACACACACACACACACACACACACACACACCTCAGTCCCCAGTAGAAGACTGCATCAAGCCTTTTTGCCAAAAGCGCCCTGCAGGCATCATGCATGTTTAAGAACTTACGAAGCCTCATCAAACCCCCTATATACATGCGCCGAGCTATGCATAAACAACATGCATCCGTTTTGACTGAATGGCACAAAACATTCCACAAGATTCCATGTTTCTTAAGGCGATACAAAAGGCTACCTGTTCTGAAAATGGTCTCAAAACCTCAGCAACAGTCCTAATAATGTATATTCTCAACTGGAACCATAAGGAGGCTTTTCCATAAGGTTTTCCAGAAAGGACTGATGTTACGGTCAAAGGGCCAGGAGGTTTTGACCAGCGTCTCTTAACTTTCCTCTCAGCCTCAGTGTGGACTTTTGTTTCCTTCTCTTTCAGATTTACCCACCTTTCCTTTTTTCTCAAATCAGAACAGAATGACGACAATGGCATACCAAATCAGGCTAGGCCCTGTGCCCTCGGGAAGGCAGCGATATGTGTGGTCAACAATATCATTTGTGATATCATTATACTGCGCTCAACAGAAACTCAGAATTTCTGACTGTGCAAACAAGAAAAGGCCCCTTCAACCGGGAATTCCAACTCAGAAAGTTGGGAAAGTGTTCTCAACTCCAAATCTCCCTACTTGAAGCCCATAATCTGGCTGAGAGCCACGGAGAACATGCCGACTCTGAGGTCATAGCAAAATGCCTGCAAGTTCCAGTCACTAGCCTAGGTAAACACCATAGCTCAGTTCCACTCTCTTGGGGCTCAGCCTTGTGCCCTCGGGAAGGATCTCAGATGGCGAGAAGTGGGCTTTAGAGAGTGGGTCAGGTAGTGCCGGGTCGGATGACTAATTAAAGCCTAAGCAGGTTTAAACAAACAATATCAATTGTAAATTTTTGTCATATCATTATCGTGCACTCACCCTAAGCCCGTAATTCAGAATTTCTCTATACATTGCTCTGCGCTGGTATTTCTGCTTCCAGTTCCTTTTCCCAATTTGCTTTTATCTTACACATGGAAGTGTCTTTTACAGGCATTAAGATATAAGTGTGACCCATCAACTGGAAATTCCCATTCGGAAAGTCGGAAAGGTTTTCTCAGCTCAAAATTCACACCGTCACCTCTGTTCACACGCCTGTATTCAGGTGTGTAAACCAATTCAATTATATAATAGTTTAGAAAATAAAACAAATTGTTGTACAGACAAAAAATTGCTCTGCTTGCCAAGGAAGACACTGCCGAATACACACACTACACAGCTCTCCTTATTTTCTGATCATTTTTCACATTCGGAAGCAATTTTCTAGGTAGGGAAGTAATGACACAGATGATCTGGTTGTGGACGAATGAGAAACGAGTCAAGCTTTCTCTTGAGTGATAAGCATTTCAATTATTCTAATATCTTTATGCTACGATTTTTTATGACTAACAACATTTACAAACAATGTGAGTTGGTCACTGGAGTAACCAAATGTACGATTCAGATAATGACCACCTGGAGAGTTAGGAGAGAGAAAAAAGGGTCATGTATGCGCTACGCAGGAGTGGCTTGTTGAAGTCTGATTCCCTTTATAACGTGCAGCAGAGCTTCAGCCTGGCAGTTAGTAGAAAAACGCGTCTCCAGGATTAGCAAATTGTTGTCTGAACCTTCCTAAATCTTCATACATCAATCCATTATCTGAGCTGATTAACCTTAACCAATAGGAGCAGTGCTGGAGCCTCTCCCAGCGTTCACAGACCGCCAATCCTGGGCAGGTCAGCAGTCCCTTGCAGGAAGTTTTGACAATTAGCTTTGATCTACATAGATAGGCCGAGTCCAAAGTAGGGACTGTAATGAGGTGGCCGGTGAGTGTACAGTACATGGTGTAACTGGAATGTTTCTCTCTCAGGATCTTTTTTATCCCTCTCTCATGGCTTAATTACCAGCGTTCAGCTTTTCACTCGGCACATGTTTTACATGCCCGTTCCGGCTTCCCCTGCCTAGTTGGTCCCCGAGAGAGGAGGAAGATCCAGAGTGAGGGGCGCTCAAAGGCTCCGTATTAATAGACTATTTGTTTGTCTCTTCCCTCTACGGTATTCCAGTAGGCTCATAGACAAATCAGGACATCCAGCCTGATTGCACGACATTCGTGCAGCTTTCACGCTGGCTGTTAAGGTTAAAGAATCTAATTAATCAACTATAATGCATGCGAGAGGCGCAACATTACAAGTTCATCTTCTCTGACATGAGCATAAACTCAAGGCTTGTGCATTCTGTCAGCTCCCGAGGCATTTTTAGCCGATTCAGTTGAAGCGGGTGAAATTATGCAGCATAACACTCCCAAGGTTGATGAGACATTTTTCTTTTTGGAAATCGTGATATTCCAGGATTCTTGACCTTGTTCTAGAATTCCATTTCCAATTTCTGTAGCATCTCATTGGGAATCAAAGGGAGATATATGCTATTGTATTATCCATAATAGAACTGATAAGGTGCAGTTTTTCAACAGTACTATCTCCAGGAGGGCATTCATGGGGCATTAAAAATGTACAGCACTGACCGTCCACTCAATTGGAAAAAGCTACTTACACTCACTAAGTAAACTAAAGCCCCTTATAGTCACGCGTGAACACACCACAGAACAGCTCACAGTGTGAACAAAGTGAAATTCTTTCTCTGCATTTAACCCATTCACCAAGTGAAGCAGGGGGCTGGCACCAACGAGTGGCGCCCGGGGAGCAGTGTGTGGGGACAGTACCTTGCTCAAGGGTACCTCAGTAATGCCACTAGTAGTCCTGGGATTCGAACCCACAGGCTTCTGATCGCAGGGGCAACTCCTTAACCACTACCCCCAATAAGGTCTACCTAACTTGAGTGAAAGAAACAGCAGTTTGTGTAATACCAAAAATAGCCATCTTGGCACACGGTTCTAAAGTTATATTATGTGTCTCTGCTAATATTCTGAAAACACAAGACCAGAAAACTTTAAAGTTTATGACATGACCAAAACATGTGCATCAAATCTGCTGCCTCGGTGCAGCATCTGACACACATTTTGTCCACATTTGTCTCTGCTTAAGTGTATCCAGTGGACTTTCAACTGTATTATGCTCAGTTATGCACAGGAGGAATCCTCTATACAGCACTCCGCTCTGGTATTTCTGCTTCCAGTTCCTTTTCCCGGTTTGCTGTTATCTTACACACGGAAGTGCTTTTACAGATATTAAGATTAAATATAAATATGATGTGTGACCTTGTAACTGTACAGATTCTTCCAAAAGGAAGTCTAAGAATGATCTTTCTGGTCCGTCAGGGAAGGACGAACTATGACGACGGGTAAAATGTCAGGTTTGGAAATATCTGAACAAGTCAGATCGAAGTAGGTTGTATTTTGATTTAAGAACTGTGAAGCTTGAGACCACAATGTCCTCAAATAGGTGACTGAATTGTATTCCCTTACTGCTCCACTTTATGTAACCTCAATCTTATTTGGCTGGGAGGGAGATGTGATTGTTGGGGCAGGAGATTTTGAGGCATTTTTAGGTGTTGACAAAGTTTGATCTAGATTTTTAGCGTGGAGCGTATCACTGGGTTGGAAGTGCATTTTGAATATTTAATTGATCAGTAGGGATGTAGAAGAGCATGAATTTGCTTCCAAGACACACCAGTCAGTGTGTGCTCCACACCCTTCCAAAGTATGCCCTGAAATGCAGACGTGGGATTTAGCATTAATGTCAATGGTTCAATCGCTCAGATGAATAGAAGTGGGCTCAAAGAGCATCCTTGCCATGTAACTCTTGACAAGGAAATACATTGTGACTTAATTTGCTTTGGGATGGGTGAATAACAGCCTGATTCAGTTAATATATTTTTCCCAATATGAAATTTTAACAGGTCTAGGAATAAATACTTCCACTTTACTCTATCAAAAGCTTTTTCTGCATCTAGTGATATAACAATTTCAGGGACGTGGCAGGAGACGGGGTGTGAAGAATCTTTAGGAGGCGACATATGTTGGAGAAAGAATGCCGGCCTTTTAAAAAGCTGTTTGGTCGTCTGAGATAATATCAGCCAGAGAAGCCTCTAAACAAGAGGTGAGAATTTCTGATGGAATTTTAACATGGGCATTTAAAAGTGAGATTGGCTGGTATGAGCTGCATGGAGGGATCTTTGCCAGGTCTGGTTAGTACTGTAACTGATGCTTCAATTCCATTTGCTAAGGAGTTTTCATACATTTCAAGCAAGAGGGGAGCTAAGGCAGATTATAATTTTTTATAGAATTCAACTTCAAAACCATCTGGACTGGGTACTTTGCCACTCTGCATCATCACAATTGCTTCAATGGCTTCTTCAAGCTTGAGAGCTTGGTTCATATTCTCTTTCTGTTTACCAACAAATTCAATCAAACAATCAAATCAGAATAGCATTTTTTGAAAATGTCTTTAATGACCTAAGGATTAAGTAAAATTTTACCAGATTAATCTTCGTTTTGAGAAATTAATAGCGTGGCAGCTGAGTTCACGGAGGATAAGTTCTACTGCCTGTGACTTTGATAGAAGGTTATACTCTGTTTGGAGGTCCAATCTCCTTTTGTAAAGGAGCCGGAAACACCGAGTATATTTTGTCCAGATCTATTATGGAAGTATTTAGTTGTTGTTTTTCTCGTTGCTTTTTCCTAACATTGATAGAATAAAATATTATTTCTCCTCTGAGAACTGCTTTTAATGTGTTCCACAAAAGGCAAAGAGAACCTGAGTCTGATCTATTAAAAGTAAGAATGTTTTTGATGGAGGTTGATATACGCTTGCAAAAATCCAGATCTGTTAAAAGTTTGGTCTCAAACCTCCACGAGGGTCGACTATTCTGATTAAAGGAAAAAAAGAAAAACGCCAAGTAGTACCAGGGGATGGTCAGACTGCTGAGAACTGCTGAGTAATCCATTTTTTTAACCTGAGAGGGCAAGCTTTTATCTACAAAAAATAATCAGTTCTAGAGTCTGCTAGGTGTACAAGAGAAAACAGGAAATTCTTTTTTTTTTGAGGATTATGAAAATGCCAGGGATCTATACAGCCTGTTTGACAGTTTAGAACTCATTTTCGACAATATCAATGCTCTGGGACTTGGGCGGTCTAGGACTGGGTCCATTACACAATTTAAATCCCTTCTTAAGGTTAAATGGTGCCAATTCAAAGTGGGTATTAATTAAATTAGTTTATGAATGTATCTAAGATCATTGTAATTGGGTGCGTACTTTTTGACTAAAATGACGAGTATGAAAGAGAAATCCTGACAAAATACTGTAACAACCCTGACAATCTAACTTACTGTCAGATACGACAAACTGGATCCATTTGTGTATTAATATTGCTGTCACTCCTGCCTTGGCACTAAAACCAGAATTGAAGGTTTGTCCTATCCATGACCATTGAAGATGTTCGGTAGTATGCTGGTGTGCTTTCTGTGAAAACATTATTTCTGCTTTCAGTAATTAAAGGTGACTAAATTTTTTTGTTCTCTTAACATGACTTAACAGCCATCCCCTTCTGGCTTTACTTCACTAATTCACTTCATAATAATTATATAGAGTTGAAACACTACACATGAGCCTCTACTTATTAATAATAATCAAAATAATAAAATTTCCTACTGATCATCCCGTATAAAAAGAAAAAAAGAACAGGTCAAAAGAAAGAAAGGCAGTATATTTATCACATGACTGGTGAACAAACTTGCCTTGATTTGTCTTCCCAGCTGAGACAAACCACTGCATTCCTCGTATATCTCTGTGCTTCTGATGATGCATCTAAATCCCCTTCTGTTTAAGGGCTTCCAATAGTAAGAAGAAATTAACATGCATAAGTGACTCCTCATTTAAACACAGCAGGTACCTTCCATAGAAATCTGAAACAAAGTAAGCTACTATGTAAGCTATAAAGGTCTTGATTTAAAAAAAAATCAGTTATGGCTGAATATGGTAAAACCAGTAAACATAAAGAAAATATGGATTTGATTAACAAATTGTGACGGCGGGCCATCAGCGCAGCGGCAGAAGCAGGCAAGTGCGCCATCCCAGACGCTGTCCAGGGTGCTGAAGGGCCCGCTCCTAATTACAGCAGGAGTGAAAATGACAGTGCGGTGCCTGTTCAGCACCCATGTTTCAGACTGCAGGAGAACACATGGCAGGGGCCGGAATAAACCAAATAGGCGCACCTGTGGCCGATCAACAGATACTGACAACGAGGAACCAGGGACCTGTGTAAGGGCTCCGCCGGGACAGGATGTGGATTGTGGTGATGTTGATGGTTGTGTTTTCCCTGCATTGGACAGATTCAAGCCCTGAAGACCCTCTACAGAATGGACACAAGCTTCCCTTGCACCGCCGCACCCCTCTGAACATCGCACAGCCCCTCGATCACCTGCACTACCCACTCCGCACTGTTTGTGACCTCTGTGAATAAAGAACACTTCTGTTGGAAACCACCTCACCTCGTCATCATCCGTGTCTGCATCTGTATCTTTTTATACTACCATTTAAGAGTTCCCAAGCAGTCCTGCACTCATGACCTCTTAATGCCCTCCTAATGCCCTTTCTTTACCATGATTACAATAAAAGCATATCACAATGGCTCTGGATGTTTTCCCTCCTTCGGTTTCAGAGCTAGCGTCCAATGAGCTCCAGCTCGGGTGGAGACTTGAAAACTTGGTCACCCATCACTTCTTTTAGTAAATTTGATGTGAACGTGACCAAATCTGTACAAGTTTCGCTGTTCTCAGAATTCCCTACTACCAGATGTTAGCACTGGATAACTTTAGCTCGGAGATGGCAGCCTCTGCTCTTGCTAACGCTTCAAAGTTTTCAGAGGCTGTAGACTCCATGGATGTAAGACGCTGTTGGAGTGCAGTGACGTTTTCCTAAAATGCCTTTCCAAATGTATTTTAGAATGTCTTTTATAAGGTTTTCACAATTCTACCAACACGTGTGTTGTAGCTGTTCAGTTTTAGAAGATTATTAGTAGATTAGTAGATCTAGAAGCAGATGGGGCAGCTGGTGGTCTGGCAGTTAGGGTGTTTCAGAAGCTTGTGGGTTTGAATCCCAGGACTGCTAGTGGCACCACTGAGGTACCCCTGAGCAAAGTACCGTCCCCACACACTGCTCCACAGGTGCCCCTTTGGTGGCAGCCCCCTGCTTCACTTGGTGAACGGGTTAAATTCAGAGAAAGAATTTCACATTGTTCACACTGTGTGCTGTGGTGTGTTCACGCGTGACTCTGAGGGGCCAATTAACTTTATTATTATAAGGCGGTTTAAACAGATAAATAATTATCATCGGGAGCTCTTTCCTCACATGTCCACTCCACCATTCACCTCCCGGAAGCCTAAGCATTGCAGTCACATTGATATGGTAGTGCCATGGTGAAGTGTGTGGCGCTAGAATGAGCATATCATGCACATAAGTCAGCGTTACTGCAAGGTTGAGAGCGGACCACCATCCCAAAATGTCCAGCCAAGCTCTGCTGTCGGACACTGACTGATGAAAGGCTGGAGGGTTGCTGTCAGAAGGACTGGCGGGAGGCACCAGCTCTGTCAAGCTACCCAGAGAGGTACGAGGGACCAGTGTCCAACTCCCCAGGATGCCTAACAACTTCCTGCCCTCTGGACCTCACCTCTCGTTTCACACTGGATATTCAACCCTGGTGGTTGTGATGTGGGTTGGGAGTGAAGGATGACGACCCAGTGGCTGCAGGGAGGAGTCTCTTAACTCTGCTCACCTTGATTTGGGAAAGCTGCCTTCAAGACAGAGGGAAAAACAAGAGCATGGAGCTGAAAAGCTTCTTGAAGTAGAGAAAGTAGACCTGACTTCCAGGATGAAAGGTTACAAACCAGAGCAGAAGTTAATTTACCCAGAGGACAGAAAAGTACCAAACAGGCTTTGCTTTGCCTCCAGTGCCCTTTCCTTATTCAGAGGCAGCACTAGGGGTGTGCACTAACAGTAGGGGCGGGGTTTCTGGTCATGGTGTGTAGTGTAATGAGAGATCTCAACCCAAGAGCAACTGGAACGGATGTCGTATTGTGCACTGAGAAAGAAAGATTCTTTCTTACTCTTGACTCTGAAGGCCCCACAGCTATCGCAATTAAACTTGCAAATCAATTCCTATGAGTCAAAGGCATACGTTCAATCTGCGTTAACCGTATAACACCGCGTCCAGCTCTATAAAACCATGGCCTGATGTCCGGGTCAACTCACACATGGAGGCATTTAAATCACATAACAAAAAATGCGTGCAAACAAATCAAAAGTCAATAACCCATTAGCACTGGAGGTGTTTGCTGCGTGTTTGATGTTATTGGCGCACCTGAGAGAAGCCTCCACATACCTTAACTGCATGATATGAACAGTCCAATAAGTAGAAACAAACAACAAAAACTTATATGGGCTTTTATAAAGAAAAAGAGACTAATATCTGATATTATGGACCTATCTAGCTACATAGTGTCACGGCCCGGTCAGTGGCCGCTAGAGGCCGTCATTGTGTGTTTGTATGTTCTGGACTTTTATTGTGACATGTTCTTTATGTCTTATTTCTTATATTAGTCAAAGCTGGGTTGTGTTAGGTTTGAGTGATTGTGTTTGTTCATTGGTTTTGGGGTTTTGTTCTGTATGTATTTAGAGGGTTTGTGTTCATGTGTGTGTGTCGGTCCACCGTTCATGCACCGTTCACGCACCCCTCACGCACCCCTCACTTCACCTGCCTGTATGTGTTAGATGTTCTTGGTTTATTTGGCCCTCAAGCCTTTTGTTTTGTGTTTTGTGTTTGTTAATAAAAGTCTGTAAAGACGAAGGAACCTGCTTCTGCGCTTCGCTACACCCGCACGACGTGACACATAGCTAGCTGTCACTCTCTCTGTCTGCATACCTCTCTGTCTGTATATCCATGCATCCATCTATCTATCTATCTATATTTTTCTTTATCTATTTGTGTACAGCAGGACTATAAAAGCTTTCTTTTCTTCTGAGCTATCCATCCTTTTCCTACCCCATTTTTTCTCTACAGCTTAATAACATGTAACATATATAAAATACGGTCTGTGCCTTAACTGTGCCTTAAACCAATATACATATACCAGGATCATGGAATTCACTGACTGTGTGTGTGTGTGTGTGTGTGTGTGTGTGTGTGTGTGTGTGTGTGTGTGTGTGTGTTTGTGTGTGAATCTAGGCCAACTGTAATGAGCTCTCACAGCAGGGCTACAGAACTCTTGCTGATCCACTTCCACATGGTCACTAGAGCCTGTGTGTGTGTGTGTGTTGGAGTACATGTGTGTGTGTGTGTGTGTTTAAGCTTTGATCTGCGCGGATCTATTACAAAAACATGCACAGTCGATAGTCACATGAAGACAATTATACACTACACGTCGCTAAAACCCTTACTTGTAAATTAGCACATGGGTTGACAACCTACAGGAAGTGAAAAACACACACACACTTACACACACCACTTAAAATGCAGCCCTTGCATTTTATTGCAAAGGTGGTAATTATGTGGCCATATTTCCCCTGGCATACACACACTCCAGCAGAACACATGCACATGCAAATAAGGCTTAGCGATGCCAGTGTGGCCTTAAGCCACTGGGATTAAGTACTCTTATGTTTTGGTTGGGAAAATGGTCCAGTTGGGACACTTCCCTCTCGGGTATCTAGGTAGATGCAGCTAAGTGAGCTCTCTCATTAGTCAGGCCTTCAGGAACTGGACTTAAGTCCTACCGTATCTGCTTAAACACCAACATCATTAATGGGAATCAGCCAATTATATTCTGATTTAAAGTGGTTGGGGTGAGTTTTGTGATTACTCTAGACCTTCTGGAGGTTCTAGATATGTCACTGGCTGCGAATATGAGCAAGTGGGTGTGTGTCAGATGATGAACAGCAGCAGCTTTACGCCAGTACTTTTTACTGAAGAAGTTACCCTGGAAATGCAACAAGATCTACCAGATGTTATTTCTTCATGCTATCAGCTTAGCTCAGTAGCTAACACTAGTTACCTTAGCTTCTCACGTGACCTCATGGCTAAAGTGGTTCTCAGCAAACTAGAACATCAGTATGCCTATGGATAAAGGTCAGTGATGGAGTCTTATATCATAGAGCTTAAGTATTAGCAGTTATTGTTCTCTTCCAAGCATGTTGAGCATTTTGGAAAGATAAGGTCTCAAAGGAGGCACATGCTAGCTTTTACAATGGTGGGATGGTGTCGTATGGAGGAGATCTAACTAGTGGGCGGAACTACAGACAAAAAAAAACTGAGGCAAAATTCAAAGAAGAAAAAGAAATAACCCTCCCTCCCTCACACACCACGCAATAAATTAAACGAAGCCCCAGGGCAAGGCAGACTAATTCAATACAGCCACCATGTAGGTCAGCGTAATCTGTGCTGGGGTGGTAGCAGGAGGAGGTCACACACACACACACACATACACACACACACACACACGCACACGCACACGCGCACACGCACACGCACACGCACATGCACACACGCACACACACACACACACGTGCACGTTTAGCTTGTCTGAAGTGATGGGGTTTAACCAAGGTGGTAATCAAGTGAAATAAGGCATCACTGTGGTCACACACATAAACACACACACACCTCTTTAAAAAAAACACGAGCCGCTCATGTCGCTCTGCATGCAGTCAAAAACATGGGCGAGCATGTACAAACGAACACACACACACACACACACACACACACCTCTTTAAAAAAACACCAGATGCCCATGTTGCTCTGTGTGCAGCCAACGGGTGGGCTCAAATCTGAAAAACTGAAATTTGGAAATTTGGGGAGATTATGAACAATATTATGACCATATTGAAAATTTTAAGTGATTTCTTTCTATACCATCTGGATAATATGTTCACAATTATACGATAAGTTCCTTAGAAAACCTTATTCTTTGCATAAATGCTTCTGTATGCAACTCGGCCATCCAGCAATATCACAAAGGTGCTGTGTGACTTAAGAGGAAACACTGCTTCTGCTGCCTAACTAGAGAGTCATTCCTCATAGCAGTAAACACTTCTGTATATAATTTATACTCTTCGTGTGCCAAGGTACATGTGTTTTAGGTCTTTTACACCTCACACACCACCAAATTGTAAAAGAAACGGACAGAAAATATATGCATTTATGTGATCCTGCTGCCATGGGTTCGAGTCAGTTTTCTACCTTTCAGTGACGAAACACTAGTTCAGTACTGAAACTAGAAAAAATGTGAATATTACTTTTTATAATTACGTTGCTTCATTTCACTGTTACTAAGTTATTTTAAAATTTACAAAAAGAATGCAAAGCACCATTTCTGTTTATTGTAGTTTTCACTTTCTTACAATAAAACTAGTAAAAGTCCAAAAATCTGAATTAAAAAACTAAAAAAGAAACTATTATTAATAATAATAACAATACATGTCCTTGCACAGAAAATCATGCAATAATACATAAATCATACACAAAGAAAAACAGTCTCTCAAAACACACACCCACACGCACACCCACACATCCACAAACACGGGTATAGTGTGCAGTTTAGCTGTTTTGTGCTCTTGTCTGATAGCAGAGCCTCTATTGACTATTCTATTGTTACTGGGCATCACTGTGGAAACTTGAGTGGCAGTTGAGCCCACGGCTAGCCTCATTAGCCTGAAACAATAAACACAGAAGTGATTCATTCTCTCCTCTTATGGTTTTTTTTCCCCCTTAGTGTCATCAGTGAAAACATATTAGGAATCTTCTCCTCACACCTGTGTCTGTTCTGTAAACCAATGGGTGAAATGCAAAAATGCTAGGTGGTAATTTGGAGGCAAGCTGGGGGGTAGATTTTGAGGTAACATTTTTGGGTGGGTTTTGAGGTAAATTTTAAGTAAAGGGGCCCCATATAGTCACACATGAACAACGTGAAATTCTTTCTCTGCATTTAACCCATTCACCAAGTGAAGCAGTGGTATGCCACCAACGAGGTGCGCCCGGGGAGCAGTGTGTGGAGACGGTACCTTGCTCAGTGGTACCACTAGCAGTCCTGGGATTTGAACCCACAACCTTCTGATCGCAGGGTCAACTCCCTAACCACTAGCCCACAAGCTGCAGGACTGAGTATGAGACTGTATGCTGGGTGAATGATTTTGAGATGAGTTTGGTATTACTTTTGGGTTTAATTTGGGACTGACGTTCAGGCAGATTTGGGTCTGATTTCAGTGTGAGTTTGGGATTCATTTCAGCAGCTGAGGTTAGGGTGAGTTTGGCACTGGTTTCAGTATGGGGTTGGGGTTTATTTATTTGATAAGTTTGGGGTCAATTTTAAGATGGGTATGGAACTGATTTTAGGGTAAGTTTGTGACTGATTTCAGGGATAGCATAAAATTGATACCTGGAAGATTGATCTGGAATTGATTTTAATGTGAATTTGGGACTGAGGTTTAGGCAGATTTGGGCATGATTTCATTGTGAGTTTGGGATTCATTTCAGAGCGAAACTGGGGCCGATTTTAGGGTGCATTTGGCACTGATTTCAGTATGGGGTTGGGATATTGATTTCAGGGTGAGTTGGGGATTTATTTCAGGGTGAATTTAAAGTTGACTTCAGAGTGAGTTTGGGATAGATTTCACTGAGCGCCTGAGACCGATTTGGGGTGAGTTATGGATTAACTTCTGAATGAGATCTGGATTTTTTTGCCTTATGTTTTGGAGCCTTTCACCTATAACCGGTTCTAACACTGAGAACTATGTGATGTGAGGTAACAACATTACGTAATCCTGTCTCTTCCTCCACTTCCTCTACTACCTTCTCTTTCTCTTTCACAAAATCGCCTTTCTATGTTTCTTACCAACCCCCCCCACCCCCACCCCCGCGAGTGCCTGTTTTTTTTCTGAGCTGTCTAACAGTGTTATCCCATCCCACTCTGGAGTTAATAAGATATGGCCCTTGTGGCAGTCTGCTCCACTCTGCTTCTCATCTTCGAATATGAGACACACCACAAGACTTATTGGGACTGATCTGATCTAATCCAGGGATACATTCATTCAAGTGCTTCAGGTCACACATTTCTTCGCCCCCCCCCACCAACAAGAATTCCTTTTTGATTCTATCTGTGTGGCCGGCGCACCATGCCCATCCTGGGGCTCCTGACCTAGTTGTGCAGAATTTCCATCCACCATGTCTCTGCCAATCCAAACTGGGACGAGTCAGCATGGATCAATATGGGGCAATCCAAAGAGACGGAATGACTTTGGAAGACAATGGCACATAGGAGGGGTGCCCTGATCCACTGGGGAACCACCAAACTGACCAACACAGTTTGGTGGGTCACCTGTTAATGGCTAGATTTAATTAGTGTGTTTGAAAAGGGGACCCACCAAACTGTGTTGGTCAGTTTGGTGGTTCCCCAGTGGATCAGGGGACCCATCCTATGTGCGATTGTCTTCCAAAGTTATTCTGTCTCTTTGGATCAGACCAGGTCCAGGTCAGAAACAGCACAGAGGGAGGTTGGTACAATAACAGATTGTACCAACCTCCCTTTATGCTGTTTCTGATCTGGACCAAATATCATTTAGGTGGTGGACTACAGTCAGTACAGCAGTGGCACTGACATGGTAGTGCTATGACAGTGGCATTAATTGCAGTATATACGCTCCAGAGGTGTTGGTGAGGTTGCCGTGTTAGCATCACTGCTAGGCTGAGGGTGGTCTACCACCCAGAAATATCGAGGAGGACTGCTGTGGTCAGAAACCACAGGGCTAGTCGATGACTCCATCAACACAGGGCCTATATTCTAATACTGTACACCAGGAGCTGTATCTAGTACAACTTTACTGTGGAAATGAAAGATGATGATTCATTTGGTGCCACTGATTTGTTAAAGACTGTCTTTTATATGCTTTTTGATTTGCTTGAAGAAAAAGACTGAAACAATCACCCCCTCTTGTCCCAAAGCTGGGGTTCCCAAGGATCCCTAACACCCTGATGATGCTAAGGTCTAGAAAAGTTCCTCTCAATGCAATGGCATAAATCACTTTTTTCAGTACGGGCGCCATAATGGGGACGTTAAATCTGCTTGGGTTAGCTCAAACTGTTCCTGTTCCCAACTTTAAAATGAAGACATTAAGCCAGACACCAGAAAGTTCTGGGCATCCCTCCAACATAAACAGAGATTAATTTCTGCCTTAAGCATCTAAACAACACGCCTCTCGCAAAACCTGCCATCGCTGCATTCGGGGGAAAATATATATGTATAATAAAAATAAATAAAATACTGTCATGCTGCTGCAGCACACCCTGAATAATGCCGGAGGCCTTCGTCTTATCCT